>CAUYRH010091143.1:0-116631 GCA_963574655.1 Perodicticus potto
TTCCTCAGGGTGTCCGGAAGCCTCACGCTGTCTCCCTGTGTCCCCAAGGGGAAGTTCCTGGGTAGATCCCGCCTGCCAGAGATGCCTGAGGTCCTCTCTCCCTGGTCTCACCGTGCCCAGCCGCAAGGAAGCTGTTACTCGTTTGCCATCTTGCTCCGCCCTCCGAGTTCCAGTTTTATAAGACGAAAATTTTCTGGATGTGAATGGTGGTGATGACAGCATTGTGGATGTAATTAATGCCTTCGACTGTACACGCAAAACAGTTGAGATGTTAGATTTTATATAATATGTATTTTTTTCTTTTCTTTCTTCCTTTCTTTTTTTTATTTTTGAGACAGAGTCTCACTATGTCACCCTCAGTAGAGGGCCATGGCATCATAGCTCACAGCAACCTCAAACTCTTGGGCTTAAGCGATTCTCTTGCCTCAGACTCCCAAGTAGCTGGGACTATAGGCACCTGCCACAATGCCCGGCTATTTTTTTGTTATTGTTGTAGTTTAGCAGACCTGGGACAGGTTTGAACCTGCCAGCCCTGGTGCATGTGGCTGATGCCTACCCACTGACCTACGGGTGCCCAGCCAAATTTTATATAGTATGCATTTTGCCACAATTTTTAAACAAATTAATCTCATTTTAATAGCATATGAAATCAATGTTTACATCAGACACACATAACAATTTTCTCTATTTGATATTTTCACTAGCTGTATTATTGAAGAACATTTACACTTATTAACACTTTGTTTTTTTTTTTTTTTTGAGACAGAGCCTCAAGCTGTCACCCTGGATAGAGTGCTGTGGCATCACAGCTCACAGCAACCTCCAATTCCTGGGCTCAAGCGAGTCTCTTGCCTTAGCCTCCCAAGTAGCTGGGACTACAGGCACCCGCCACAACGCCCGGCCATTTTTTTGGTTGCAGCCATCATTGTTGTTCGGCGGGTCCGGGCTGGATTCGAACCCGCCAGCTCAGGTGTACGTGGCTGGCGCCTTAGCCTGTTGAGCCACAGGCGCCGAGCCACTTATTAACACTTTGAAATGAATAGCTGTCTTCCAAGGAATATCCACCTTCCGGATCTCAAATTTGCAAGAGACAAAATATCCTTGTCGATGTTAGAGTTTCCAATTTTTGTTTTTGTTTTTTTTTTTCCTTTTCTTTTGCAGTTTTTGGCCAGAGGCCAGGTTTGAACCCCTCCACCTCTGGTATACGGGGCCAGGGCCCTACTCCTTTGAGCCACAGGTGCCACCCTAACCACAACAGTTTCCAATTTTCAATGTGGTAGAAACCTCTGGTGGAACTTAGAATGGCATCAGTGAAACTGAAGAAAGGTCTGGAAGCTGGAAAGTGCCTTGCGAGTGAAGGAATCCAAAGTGGTCCTGGTGGGGTTCAGTTCAGAACATGTGCATGACGCACACTAAGGGCTGGAGGACACCTGAGGACAGGATGGGGCCACAACCAGAGCTGTGTGCTCAGAGGTGGGGAGCAGAACAGACTACAGAGTCAACACCAGCAGGCCCCAACCATATTCCATGATGTGAGGATGGCACATTTTTTCTACACATTTGTCAGCTGGATATGTGGACTGTTTCACCTTTGGGGCTATATGAATAATGCTGTCCTAACAATTCCTGTGCAAGCTTTTATGTAGACACATTTTCATATTCCTGGGACTAGAATTGCTAGATCACATGGTAATTCTATTTTTAATTTTTTGAGAAACCACTGCCCTGTTTTCTAAAACAGCTGTACCATTTTTTTTTTGTTTGTTTGTTTGTAGAGACTGAGTCTCACTTTATTGCACTTGGTAGAGTGCTGTGTCATCACAGAGCTCACAGCAACCTCCAACTCCTGGGCTTAGGCAATTCTCTTGCCTCAGCCTCCTAAGTGGCTGGGACTACAGGTGCCCACCACAACACCCAACTATTTTTTGTTGCAGTTTGGCTGGAGCCCAGTTCGAACCTGCCACCCTTGGTATATGGGGCCGGCGCCCTACTCACTGAGCCACAGACACCACCCTTATTTATTTATTTTTTTGGCAGTTTTTGGGTGGGGCCAGGTTTGAACCTGCCACCTCCGGTATATGGGGCCGGTACCCTACTCCTTTGAGCCACACGTGCTGCCCATCAGCTGTGCCATTTTATGGCGAGTCAGACAACCTCCCAATATTTAAAGAGCTTTCTGATGAGCTCAGTGGTGATATTACCAAGTGTGATTTTGTGATATTGTTTAAGGAAATCTGTCAACATTTGGAAGAACTGCATAATTCAGTGAACCAGCATTTTCCAAATGACAAGCACATCATCTTACAAAATATTCTCTGTATAAAAGAGCCATTCAAAGTGAAGCATTGGTTGATGTAATAGAGTACAAAATGTTCACTGATATGGTTTCAGACCCCATGTTATAAGCAACCTTTAAAAAACTATCACTTGTTGAGTTTTAGTATAATTCAAGGAACAATGTACATAATTATATGCCAAAACTAATAAAATCCTTGTCCCTTTTCCAACTACATATCTATGAAAGGCTGAATTTTCTTCATGTACTTGAATCAAAATAATGGATTGTACAAGCCAAAATGAGAATCCAGCTACTTCCATTAAACCAGACGTTAAAGAGGTATGCAAAATGCTTAATACCCCTTGTCAGGCTGTTTTTGTTTCTATTAGGGAATATAGTAAATGTTCATTAAACAGTCAACATGAAGTGGGGTTTTACTGTCATTATAAATCAATCAACCAGTATATTTAAAACATTTCCAATTCGATTTCTAACGCAGCAAAAATCAATAGCTAGATAAGATTCCAAATAAACAGAAGCTTTTCAGGGTACTCAATAATTTTTTGAGAGTGCAAGGTAGTTCTGAGACCAAGAAGCCTGAGAGCTCTGGCTTGATGCTGCCACCGACCAATGTTTCTTCCGGGACTGAAGATAAAGCCCCTGCCCTCCTGAAGTCCACACTGAAGAAGAGGGCCAGGTAACAAACACACCCCACATTCGCAGGCTGCAGGGAGGGTCAGAAGGAACTCCACCCGGTTAGGGAGCTGCTGTGGACAGCCTTGTCCGGTTCTGGGGGCAGTCAGTGTCCACAGACCTGGAGGAAAAACCATACCCACAAATAGAAGAGCTGGGACAAAAGGGGAAAGGAGTCCCCTGGGTGGGAATGGCTTAGAGGTTGGAGAACTGGCTAAGTTAGACTTAGAACCTCAGGTGAGGGAATCAGCAGGTGCATCTCACCTGACCTTGAAGGAGGCTAGAACAATGTTTGCCTAATTCTCCGTGTGCTGGAAACCACCGGTTTTGATCAAGGCCAGTACAGTCAGATTTAAAGCTTACTCTGTTGTGTGGAGACCAGGGGCACCTGGAGGCGGAGCACCGGTGAGGTGAGCATCCCGGCCCTCCCAGGGAGGAAAAAGGTGTGAGTGACGGAAGAGGGGAAGTTGGAAGGCAAGCCATCAGGTCTTGCTAATGGCAGGGTGTGGCTCTGCAGGAAGTCTCGTAAGGGTTTGTCCAGCACAGTTAGGCCAATAGGAGAACTGGGAAGGACAGATGGGGCAGCAGGGACCCGAAGGGCACAATATTCTCATTTTAACATGTGCAATTGGAGAGCTATTCCCCTTTGACCTCAGAGCTAAGGCGGCACAGGAGCCCCTCTCTGGGCCGCAGAGTCTGCCACAGTCATCCTCAGGGCAGAGGAAGTTCAGGCGGACCCTGTCTGGATGGTGGGAAGTGCCAGGTGAGAAGAGCGCCGGCGGAGAAGGAAACCTCGGATCCCGTGCTCATCCCATTCTTGGCTGAGGCAGTGTCACAAGTCCCCAAGTCCAGAGCCCCGAGGGCTGGGGAGGCGACAGAGCAGGGGCGCCCGCCCCTTTCCAACGCTGAGCCCCAGCGGACTGGGCTGGGGGTACTTTTCCCGCGGCTCGGTCCCGCGTGCAGGGCGCACATCCTCCGCTCTCTAGGCCCCTCCTGCGCCCAGATCCCGCCGTCTCCAGCTCTCCTTCTCTGTCCCTGGGCCGCCTGCCCACCCCCACCCGCATCTTCCTCAACGCACGATTTTCTTAAAAATTTGGTTTTTAAAAAGAAGTCCGGACCCCTTGCTACAGATTTCTCCTTGGACCCGGAGGACGTGCGGGTCCACTGCAGTAATCCCTCCTGACCTCTGACCTCGGTCCCCTTCCCGGCCGCGCGGCCTCTCTCGCACCCTCCACCTTCCCGAGGTTCTCCGGAGACCCGCGCAGGGGGCAGAGCGTGGCCGGGAATGGCTAGGGGGCAAGGGTAGGAGAGGACAGGGTGTCCCCACGGGGGAGACCGGCCCGGGGAGCACGGAGGCTGTGTCCACCCCTCCCCTCCCGTCCCCAGAACCGGGAACCGCGGGGAGACCTCCAGAGACCCCCATTTTAAGAGAGGAAGGAGCTGGCGTCGGGGGAGCTTTGAACTACACAGCTAGGTCCAGAAGACAGACCCGCAGGCCAGGGAGGCCGGAGACCCGCGCCCGGAAGTGACCGGATCAGGTCTCAGAGCGTGATCCCCCAGGGCGCAGGGGGAGACGCCAAGGGCGCTTGAGGAGAGGGCGCGGAGCTCCGAGTCACGATCACTGGGGTTAGGAACGCCTTTGGGCATTCAGGTGGTGTGGGGTGGGGTGGGGTGGGGTGCGGGGGGCTGGAGGGAATGCTATTTCAAACCAGGCGGCCTAGGGAGAGCCCAACCTCTCAATGAGTCTGGACTACGCGCTTTGAAGTTCTACATTAGCTCGGCCCCCTCCCCGTCCGGCCAGCGCTGCGCGGAAGCGTGGACTCCCGGCCGGCCGTGCCCCCTGCCTTGTAGCTAAGCACTTATTGCAGCGGCTCACTGGACCACGTCGGTGGGGCCATCTCAGCCCTCTGATCTGTGAGCTGCGAAGAGCTCAGCGGTTCATTCACAAATCCGCGCCTCGGGCCGTCCCTCGATGCGCCCGAGCCAGTCCCGGGCCGGCGCGCTTCGGCTGCTGGGCACTGGGGACCCACCCCTCCACCCCACACCACCCCCACTGCTGCCGCACCCTTCTCTCTGCAGGCGCCCAGGCCCGCCAAGCCAGGATTTCGGACATGGAGAGAAAGATTTGGGGTAGGAGGAAAAATTCGAAAACCAAGTAGCCCCCTTCTGGACCCCAGGTCTGCCTCCTGGGCGCTCGCTGTGGAACCAAGAGTCCCGACAGGGCCTTCTAGGGAAGACAAGAGCGCGGCCAGGGCTTATCCACAGTGTCCTGCTCCCAGCCAGAGGACACACCCACATCCACTCCTTGCCAAGTCGCAGACTATCTGGGAGATTCTGGGGAATCTCCCTGTAAACCGTGCTTGTCCAGGGTTTCGCTGCTTGTTAGATGGCCGGGTGGGAGGGAGGGACCTGGTTTCCTTGACCCTAGAAACCTACTCTGGAGTCTCCTAGGGCTCCCCCACGAAGGAGGCCTCAACCTGCCCACTGATGCAGCTGAGGCAGGGGAGGAGAGTCAGACAGGGTGAAGGGAGAGGGGCGCCTTGCCCCAACAGAAGCTAATTCTATAAGGAAGAGACCAGGCCACACTCAAGTAAGCCACGTCCCCTGTCCCCACGAACCCCCAACCCACCCCCAGCGAGGAGGACCTGATTTTCCCCACCTCCGCCAGACACCTACACTACTGCCCTGCAGCCTTGTGTGGGGCTGGCGGTAAAGGCCCTGAGCTCCGTCAGACATGTCTGGTTCGTTTCTGGGTGACTTGGAAGCACACCCTCCATCTCTGCAGAGCAGCCAGGAACGCAGTGGGTGCCTAAAAATGTACCCGTCCCGTGAGAGGATGAGAACGGAGGAAGGCCTGGCCCTCTGCCTACTCCCTCACCAGAACCAGGCCTTAAGGCGTCTTGTTCTCTGGAGAAAGAGAGAGCTCAGCTCTGTGCTGACCAGCGTTGCTGCTTTCTTTTTTCTCAGTTTTGTGTTTTCCAGTTATTTCCATCGCGAAAAAGAGATTGTCTCGTGGACAGAAGGGCACCAAGTCTGCATGACCCTGGCCCACTACTTGCCCACTTTAGGGATCTTGATCCATCCGAAACCCTTGCTGGTCTTGGTTCCATGTTCTGTTCTCAAGCCTGAGCTTTCAGAGCTGCTTTGCAGGAGAAGCAGTCGAACTAGTATCTGCAAACAAGACAGAAACTCTAAATGTCGCCAATGCGGGTCTTTGGTTTGGGGTACCTGAGCTCTGCCCTGGATGAGCCTGGGGCACCTTGGCCTTGGTGCCACACTTTCCCGCCTGGCTGACTACATTCAGAGCTCCCATCCCCTAAAGCCAGTCCCCCCAACATCTGTAACCCAAGGGTTGTGCCATAGCCAAAGTTAGCCCTGGCAGTGAGGACTGCAAACTGAAAGCAGGCAGTTAATTAGAACAGCTCGCATTTCTGACTCCCAGTGGATGGGGAGGTGTGAATCCCAAGGAATTTAAGGGCATTAGCTACATATGTGGGAAATCCGCCTGCATATCCCTTCTCTTACTCCCAGCCCATGTGAATGCTCCAAATGGTGCAGACTTGCTGAACTTTGCCGTCATCGCTGAGGCTGTTGTGTCTTAGGGGATTAACTGATGCGAGACAAGCACAAAACCCTGGAACTCCATAACAGAAAATGCAACACAAAGAAGCTTCCTGAGAGAAGTGGAATATTTCTTAAAGGGGCTGGGGAGAGGAAAGAGAAGTTTTTGGAGAAGAAAGAGAACACTTCTCTAATGCGCCTTAGCTTAAAAATATGGCTTTACCAGGCTTTTCTTTAAATGAAGCTGGAAGGGCTGGGGTGAGAGAGAAGAGGAAAGAAATGCTTTGGGCGGGGGGAGTCCCCACTCCCTACGAATGAGACGGAACAGCTGCCCAGGGATGGGGAGATCGGGCTTTCACAAATGCTGAGGGCAGGTGCCCATGATGCGAGCTTGACACCGGTGCCCTTCCGAGTGTGAACGCAGGAAGGTCATTACTGAGCCTTTGTACTTGTGAAAGGTCGCTCTGCTTCACACAGGCTTCTCTACTTAACACAGGAATTGACTGATACGGACTCACACAAACCCATAAGTATGAGGTTGTATGTCAGTTAAAGATACTGAAGCTAAAGAAATGACTAACTTTGTTGAACTTGGAGGAATTGATCAATAATTTAACCAAGTAGATGAATGTTTGAATTTAATTCACAATGTAGTCACCGTTTTATTTAACACTGTGTATCCTTTATATATTTATATTCAATGAAGAAGAAATCAATTCCATGACTTTAGCAACATGCATTTCAAACACCCCATCCCCTAACTTAACCAGCACATAACTCTAAGTGAGACCCCCCTCCAGTTAAGCACTGTTCAGTTATTGTGGTTTGGGGGGAGTGCAGTGGTTGTTGGGGCATTTTCTTCCTTCCATTAAACCTAGGCTACTGGGTTATCATCTAACTAGCTGTAGGTAGATTGGCGGGATGGACCCAGGCGATTTGAGTTAAACCTGTACTGTAGTTTCCTAAACTTCTGTAAATCTCTAGCCACTCAAACCATATTTCCAAAAATGCTAGAAAGTCAGTGCATAGGAGTTTATCCTGCACTAGCCTCTCTGTGATTACTTCAGGCCTATAGAGAAAGAAAGAGAAGAAAAGAAACTTCACGCACTGTGAAGGGAAGCAGGAGTTTCCTTTTGAATATTTTGTTTTGTTTTCCAAGGTCAAAAGGAAGATCATAGATTGATACTAGAATTTCTACTCTCTGTAAATGATTGTTAAGGTTGGAGAGGGTGGCTAATTTTTTTCCAAAGCTGATTATCTTTTTATGATTTTCCTTTTTGTCTGTTTTGCTGTGCTTCCATTCCTCAAATTCCTTTGCTGAAGTAATTTAACTCAATGACTCCAGATTATTTGGAATGTGACACTTTCTTCTGGGTTGCTGCAATTTTTGAGGGGACATTTTCATTACAGTTGAGACATTAGGATGTGCAACAATCTGTGCTCCCAACCATGACTCTGAGCGGTGGCTCCAGGAAAAATCGACCCAGACCCCAGAAGGCAGGTGTGCTTGGTACAGATGCAGGGCTCCACCTTTAGTGGAAGTGGGCATGGTTTCCATAGGGACCCAAATTTATGGAATTAAGAACAGCAGTAAAGCAGAAAAAAGGGTATGGGAAGCAAGCCATTTCCAGGAAAATCAAGTCGTGCAAAGCAAGAGTCCTCTAGCCAAGGGAGGGTCAGCCACAGGCCCCACTGTGGATTCGGTTTGGATGTGGGGTTACCAGCGCAAGGAAAGGCATCCTTCACACTCTCCTGAAGAAAGTCCGTTTTCATTAGAAACCATGTTAAGAACAGGAACGGTTTCTGTACCTTCAGTGTCCAGCTCTGGATAGCTGCCCACCTCCCCCATGTCTTTGGCACTGGGGCTGAGCACCCAGCTGGGACAGTAGGGCGGTCCTCGGTGGGTTCCTCACCCACTCGGCTTCCCCAACACCCAGGGAGCTTTGGCTCCACGCAGGTGCTCCTGCAGCGTCCAGCAGAGCCCGACCCTCAAGGCCACTGCCCGCCGCTGCCTGCCGCCCTCCGCAGCCGCGCCTGAGCCTTCGCCGGCGCCAATCCACCCACCAGGCTCTGCCCCACTCTATGGCCGCGCCCATGGCGGGCCTGGGGCGAGGACGAGGACGGGCGAAGCGCCAGACTTCTCAAGGGCTTGTGTGCCCCTAGTCCCCACGACACTTCTAGGCTCGCCACTGCTACTGTTAACCCCTTCCTTCCTGGGGTTATTCCGCGTGGTCTCTAACTCCAGGCCCTAGACTGGAGTTAGCCTGCTGGGTCTCAGGGCCTGTCCTCCTCTGCTCACCTGGTGAGCACACACGCCCGCCCTCTGTGCCCTCTGTCCCCGCCCGACCCGTCCCCCTACCCTCCTTGCCCTGCCCCCTCGCTCCGGCCTTTGTCTGCAGGCCGGGTCCCTCTGTGCTCCTGGCCCAGCAGTGGCGTCCCTCCCCTCCGCCCCAGTTGCCCGCCCGCGCCCAGGGCCTGGCTGTGCGTGGCGGGCCCAGCTGATTTCGGGGTGGAAATTTCGCCCTCAGGAACCGTTGGACATCTCTACCCCAGAGTGACAAGGCCCGCGGCGAGCGAAGGGCTCTCTTGGCATTGGTTGTTCCGAGCGTCCAGAGGAGAACCTAGAGATACCAGGGTAGCGAGGGGACAGCCAGCGGCCGGAGAAGTCACCCTCCACTGCCTCGTGTTAAGAAAACACGGGGGACGGAACCCGCAGCCTGGCGCCCGGCGTCTCCTGAGGCTTTGCCGAGGTTTTACATCAAGGTCGTTGAGTCCGCCATGTCCGGGAGCCACGTCCCCTCACCCTCTCCGAGGCCCCTTTGTGCAGGAGCCCCGGGAACAGGGAAGGAAGGCCGTTCTCCGCAGGCGGGTGCGCTGCGCTGCTCCCCGGCCCGGGCGAGAGTGGAAGGGGAGCGGGGTTCCGGGGCTGGAGCCCCATTTTACGTTTTGAAGAAACAAATACCCGGTGCCGGGTGGACCGTCTGACTGCGCTCAGGGAAGACGCCTCCGGGGCGGCACGGCGGCGGTGCGGAGGGAGGAGGCGCAGGGCTGTGGCCAAGACGCAGCGGTCGTACCTTCGTCCCACCGACCCGGGTCGGGAGTAGAGAACCACAAGCTGCGGCCCCGCGTCCTCTGAAAGCACAGCGGCCAGGAGGCCGGCGCGCTTAGAGGCTCCCCGAAACTGCCTGTGGAGCTGTCTGCGGTTGGGAAACGAGGGCCCCGCCGCCCCTGGGCGTTCCAGCGTCCTGCAGCTCCCCCCACCCACCTCCCACTCGCCAATCCTTCCCAGAGTGGTTTTTCTATTAGGGCCCAATTTGGGTGTCCTAATACCCGGGGTTCTCTCTCCCCTCGTTCTTTCTCTGCCCTGCTCCCTTCACCTCCCCCGCCTCCAGGTGAGTAAAACCGGACTTCCCTTCTTCCTCCAACCATCTGACTGCAGCCTGCAGTCCCCATGTGGGCAGGTCCCGGTCCACACACAGCTGGGTGGAAATAACACCCTGATTTCAGAGTTTATGTTGCAGATACGAACTTGGGTCCTGACGGCAAAAAAAGAACACAGCTGACGTGCAGTATCTTGGGCTCATCTGAAGCAGAGGCAGGAAGAAGCAAAAGTTGCTAACGAAATTGGAAACTACTTCTCAGGAGATTGTCTAATTTGTCTTCCTGGGACAGGTGGGAAAATTAACCTAGGATGGTTTTGCAGGAAGCAAGACAGCTCTGGGTCCACCCTCCGGCCACACCACCTTCAGGAGACCTTGGTTATCCCTGCCTGGTGATAACTAGAACGCCCACGGTTGAAGGAAATGTCCTCCCCCAAGACACTAAGTCTGTGTCAATAGGATTTCCCACCAACCCCATTTTCCTAAAAGCAGGTAGACTATAAGGTTCATTTTTTGAGACCCAGGAAGGAGCCCTTCAATGGAGGGAAGGTGGAGGGAAGTAGGAAGAGAGATAAGAGTCACCCCAAGAAAGAAGTGGCTTCTCCACCCTAACAGAGGTCAGGTGACACTCTTAACCCAGAGCCTGCCACCCCTGGCCATCTGCCTGCCCCCACCTCCCACGTTTAGCAGCTAGATGACCCAGCCCCACACTTCCTCCCACCCCATCCTCTTCCTCTCAGAGAGCACTGCTTTGGTCACTGTCATTTGGGCCCCCCACCCAGCCAACACTCTGAAGCCTGCTGCTGGTGGGTGGGCAGAGCTAGTCAGAGCAAGGACAGGACGTGGGTCAGGATGTGAGGGGCACCTGGAAAGGGCAGGGCACACCCTTCAAGCCTCTAGGTGCCCTGGCAGACCACACCTCTGAGGGCACTTGCCCTAGACTCTCCGTGTTTTCTGGCGCAGCAGCTCCCCACTGGCTCAGCTCCTGGGGAGACCTGGGCTCCTGGGCACCCTGCAGCTGCCCAGGGCACCAGTCTTGGGTGTCCCTTGCTGCCCTCCCTCTGTCCACCCCTGAGGGTGCTCATGCCATCTGAAGGCTCCCACATCCTCAGAGCTGCCCACTTGGGTATTTCTTGGAGTTCACGAATTTTCATTAAAATGCATTTTCAGTGATGGACTGGACGGTCTGACATAGCTACTGTGTTTGGTGGAGACAGGGCATAGAGGAAGGAGGCTGAAGGAGAAGGGGGAAGAGAAGAGGGGACAGAAGTTCCAGTTGGATATTATGACAGCAGCTGGGGAAAAGTTCATAAAAGTGTGAAGAGAAGAGGAGAAACAAATCCCAGACCCACCTGGGCCCCCATAGACTCCTAATTCCTTCGAAATGTCTCTGCTCTCCTATGACAGTCATTTAAAGAATTTTAAGACAAAGTAAGGTAAAGGGCCACTAGCTCCTCTTTGTGGGGGTGAGGGGTGGGGGAGGATGATTGGGGCCAGTCAGGAGCGGCAGGAAGCCTCCCTCCTGAGTATCTGTCTCAGGATGGTTCTGAAACACTGACTGACCTCTTTCCTCTGCAAAAAATAGTAAGATTCAGTATTAAGCCCTGATGTTCCTTTATTTCTCCCTCAGCGAATGAGCCTCCAGCTGTACCCCCAGCTCCTGCGAATCTGTATGCAGGTTTCCCCGGGACCAGTGTCCCGGTGGAATGCTCCAGTCTACACGCGCCTCCCGCACACGCACTTACGCACACTTACAATAAGCGTCTGCAGGGGGAGTGTCTTGCGCCAGCTCTGCGTTTAAGACGGGAAGCTGCTGGGTTACCAAAGTCAAATGTGAGTGACAATATTCCCGTCCACCAACAAGGAAAGCGAGCTACAAAAGTCCCTTTGTATCTCAGCAGCCCATTTAATATTATTTATGCATTTTTGTGCAAGGAATTGTGGGATTTCTCCCCACAGTAAACAATATGGAAATGTTAAAAATACAATCTACCAGTGCATGTCCATATAGCACACCAGGATGACCTGACGCAGCTGTCGTGGGGTTCCTGCGATCCCTGAACGGAGAAGCGACAGGAGAAGCGCGACTGAGCTCAGGAGACGTAGTCCTGGGCTCGCAGGGTTGGGGGCTCCCGTACGCGGAGTCGGAGGACGCGGCCGCTTTAAGGGGGGGAGGGGCAGCGATGGCGGGGGAGGGGCGGCGGGCGGCTCCTGTCACCCAGCGGCCGCGGGCGCATCACGTGGACGCGCGGCGAGGCGGCCATTGGCTCGAGGCACGTGTCCAGGAGACCGGCCTGCGACGTCACTCGAGGGGGCTCTGTTAAAAATAAGAACAAAAATCCAGAGTGAAAGTGTCTCAGGCTGCGCTAAGTGGCCTGGAAATTTCCCGAGCCCGCGCGGAGGCCGGGGCGGCGAAGGCGCGCGGACCGCGAGGGAGCGCGGCTGGCCCAGCCCGGCCCGGCCGGGCCCTCGCCTCCCGTTCTTCACCCATGCGACTCGGACCGCGGAGCTCCGCGGGGCTCGGCTGGGGCGCGGCCGCACGCTGGTGGGGCGCCCCGGCCCTCAGAGGGGCGGCGGCCCCTTGGAGGGGGCCCAGAGGCCGGCGGAGCGCAGCGCGGGCGCGCGGGCCTCCATGTGCGTGTTAGCGACGGCGGGCGCGCTGACCGCTCGCGCCCCGCACCCTCGAGGGCCGGCCGGGGCGCGTGGGCGGGGACGGCCGGTGGCGGCGGCGTCCGGAGCCGGAGCCAGCCGGGGCAGGCTTGAGTGCCAGTAGCGCCCTGCCTGCATGCGCGCAGCGCTAGCCCTGGGCGGCCGAGGCGGTGGCGCCAGAGCCCGAGGCGCCAGGACGCGGATAGGAGCGCGGAGCCCGGAGGCGCCCCGGGTCCCTGCCGGATCACGGTAACTGTCTAGATCCCACCTGCGCTGCAAAGACTAGGACCTGACTCTCTTCAATCTCCGGCGTCTGAGCGAGCCAGGCAACTCTTGGTAATTTTTTTTTAAACATAACTCGTGGATTCGAACGTGGCTCCGCTCCGAGCGCGGCGGGAGACTTGTAGGACTCCAGCCCTGGCGGTGGCCACCGCGCACGCCCTTGGGAGACTCGGAGGAGTGCGGGCGCGGGGCGCTCCGCTTGAGCCGCGGCTGGGTCGAAGGCTGGTTTGGAGGACTTTACCCGGAGAACCAATTTAGGATTTGCGGTGAACAGCATGGAGGAGAATGATCCCAAACCCAGCGAAGCGGCGGCGGCGGAGGGGCAGCGGCAGCCGGAATCCCACTCCAGCGGCGGCTCCGGCGGCGGTGGCTGCAGCCCCGGCGACGCGGACACTGGGCGCCGGCGGGCTCTGATGCTGCCAGCGGTCCTGCAGGCGCCAGGCAACCACCACCAGCACCCGCACCGCATCACCAACTTCTTCATCGACAACATCCTAAGGCCAGAATTTGGCCGCCGAAAGGACGCGGGAACGTGCTTTGCCAGCGCGGGAGGAGGAAGAGGCGGCGGCGCCGGCGGCGAAGGCGGTGCGAGCGGTGCGGAGGGAGGCGGCGGCGCGGATGGTGCGGAGCAGCACCTTTTGGGGTCTGGCTCTCGGGAGCCCCGTCAGAACCCGCCCTGTGCACCTGGCGCTGGCGTGCCACTACCCGCCGGTGGCAGCGACTCCTCGGGTGATGGGGAAGGCGGGTCCAAGACACTCTCGCTGCACGGCGGGGCCAAGAAAGTCAGCGACCCTGGAGGCCCCCTGGACGGAGCGCTCAAGGCCCGCGGCTTGGGCGGCGGCGACCTGTCGGTGAGCTCCGACTCGGACAGCTCGCAGGCCAGCGCCAACCTGGGCGCGCAGCCCATGCTCTGGCCGGCCTGGGTATACTGTACGCGCTACTCTGACCGGCCTTCTTCAGGTGAGCCCCCGGGGACTATGCGTCCCGGCTTGCCAGGGGGGAGGCCCGCGGAACCAAGGGGCGGCAGCGCGGGAACTTACCGGGAGCAAAAAGACATCACAAGCACACTCACTCCTCGCGCGCGCGCGCACACACACACACACACACAAAGACGCATACACTGGGCATTGTATGCAGCCGGTGCTGGCCGGAGCAGGCCGAGAAGGCTGGGGCAGGATGAATTCGCTGGGGAGTACCGACTTCCTCAGGACAGCAGGAGGGGTAAGGGCTCCCCTCCTCTCTCTACCCGCACTCCTCGCTGCCCTCCTGTCTCTCTGCTCTCCGTTTCTGCGGCATCTTTTGGTGCAGCTAGCCGGCCTTTTCCGGACTGCAGTTTATTTGGTGGAAACGGGCTGGCTGAAAGACAGGCCAAGAATCGAAAACTCACAACTCTATCTCCCCATCTTTCAACTCCCAGGCCCGGACCACGCCCCAGCCCACGCCCCAGCCCACCCCCAGACCCAGACTCCTCTTATGATCCTTTTAGCCCAGATACAGTTGGGGAAAAAGGGCAAGAGCCATCACTGCTCTTCCTAATGTCCTTCGGGCCTGGGCTGACGGGAGAAGTAGGGAGACTCAGGGGAAGGGCGAAACAAGCTCCCTTTCCCCTTCCCCGGACTTCATTTCCCCGGGCTGTGCAGCTCCGTGTGTTTCTGCACCGGCAGGCCGGCAGGGACCAGAGAGGCAGCAGCTCGCGGGGTGCCCTGGGGCCTAGGGATAGGAAAGGAGCAGCTTTTGTAGGGGTGTGTGGAGGTACTGGGTGTATTATTTTATAGATCTGGGGTTTTATAAGCTAAATTCGTGTCCTTCTACTAATGTAGAAACTGCATTAGTTTCGGGTCTGCGGGAACCGCCATTAAGAGTGGGCTGTGTTTGTCCTGGAGCTGACGGCAGACACCCTCTTCTCCAAACCTTCAACTATTTTGCGGGGTCATTTTACCCAGATCACTGCAGGACGGGTTCACCCCTTGGCTGACTTCCTCCAGAAATATGTGTGCAGATTTCGGATGAAATTCAGATTCCTCCAGCTAGATCTGAAATTTGCTCCATTGTTCTCATCTCCCTCCTTTGTTAATATTTAATTAACATATAGGCTCACAAAGCCGGTCTGCTCCCGAGGAGCCTCAGCCCCGCTTTGTGCGGCGGCGGCAGCACGGCCGGCCCCAGCCGTGGATGAGAACGTTTCTGGTTATGTTTCCTGGCGCTTTAGGGGCGCAGAGATCTCGGTTCTTGCAGAGGTAGAGGTTTGATTCTATTTCCTAGACACTTGTTTGCCTTTTGAAAGGAACAAAAAAGTGTTTGGGGGAGATTTCTTTCTGAGAAATGTAGTCTTTTTAAGGACTAAATTATGTGTGCACTAACCAGGGCCGCAGGACCAGAGGTGCTTGGGAGGAGACGATGGTGACACGAGGCTGTGCCGTCCCCGCAGGCGCCAGCCTCTCCCGCCTCTGTGCCATCTCCTTCCCTCTTCTCAGTCCTGCTGGCCTCTGCCACAGTCTACATCGCGGTACCAAAGCAGGCCTGCCGCCAGGAGCGGAGCCTTGGAGATGAGTGTGACAGTGACCCAGTGCGAGGGTGGGGAAGGGTGTGAGTGTGGGTGTGCTTTAGAAACAAAAATGCTTGATCTCCCGGTCTCGTGCCCCCAGGTCCCTTCTGGGTTGGCTTTCCTGAGAGCACACAGGCTCGGGGTTGCCCTCTTCCACCCTCCTGGCCTGGGTGGGGAGCAGCCTCAGCCATCTCTCAGACATAGCTCTCCACCATGTCTACCCAGGCCTCAGGTTTCAGGGTGAAGTGGGGGGTTCTGCCTACTCCAGCCTCGCCAGGTGCCTCACAGATGAACAGAAACGCAGACCTAAGGCCACCACTCCCACCAGCGGCCCTGCTTCCCTCTTCTCTCACAGGGCACACCAAAAAACAACCGTTTTAAGCCCCTCCTTCTGCCCTCCCTGCTCAACCCTTTCCCCAGGCTCCTGGGATCCCCAGCACCGTCCTGCCCAAAACAGGAAACAACTCCTTGGGGAGGAGGCTGGTGTAGGGGTCACAGTGTGGATCCCTAGTGAGGAGGTTGGAAGTGTGGACCTGCCCCAGGTCAGCTGGGTACCCTACCTCCTGGGGGCAGCTCCAGGTCCAGGGGCAAGAGGGGCAGGTCATGGACCCAGAGCCAAGTCCCTTCTCCTGGACAGGGACTTCCTGTGGCGGAAGAAGGAGCTGCCAGCGACCTAGTGCTCCTTCAGTGGGCCTGGAAGGATGTGTGCTCCATGGCATCCTAAAGGAAATGATGAACTTGGGCCTACAGAACCATTGGTGGAAGTCAGAAAGGGGATGAGGATGGAGGCAGATGCTCTGGGCCCTCCTGTTCTCAGGACCTGCTTGCCCTTGGCTGGCACCCTGTGGAACCCCTGTGGGGTTCCCACTGCAGTCCCCAGGGCTCCTGCGTCCCTGTCTGCCTTGCTGTCCTCCCCAGTCTTCCGCCCAACACTCTTCTCTCCCAGCACCTATTCCCATCCTTATTCCTAGACAGCTTCAAAAAGGGCTAGAAAAAAAAAAGAAAGTCTGGTTTTTTGGTTTAATTCAGGAGTTTTACTTTTATCTTTTACTTTTACCTGTGCCTGCTCTTTACCCCAATCCTACCCCTGACCAGGCGTCCCTGCCAGGTTGAGGAGGTCAGTGGGAGTCTACACCCAGCCCCAGCTCCATCCCAACTTCCTGCCAGGTCAGCCTTGAGTGTCTTTAACTGAGTCACTTTTCCCTTGGAGCCCCTATGTCCTTCCCAGAGAGTGTTGGGCAACTCACCTTTGGGTGAGGAAATAGGCCTCCCAGCCGTGGGTGACCTGTGTTGTCTCTGTCCACCATGTCTATCCAGGTCCCAGGTCTCGAAAACCAAAGAAGAAGAACCCGAACAGAGAGGACAAGCGTCCACGCACAGCCTTCACCGCCGAGCAGCTGCAGAGGCTCAAGGCCGAGTTCCAGACCAACAGATACCTAACAGAACAGCGGCGCCAGAGCCTGGCGCAGGAGCTTAGCCTCAACGAGTCACAGATCAAGATTTGGTTCCAGAACAAGCGCGCCAAGATCAAGAAGGCCACAGGCAACAAGAACACGCTGGCTGTGCACCTCATGGCGCAGGGCCTGTACAACCACTCCACCACCGCCAAGGAGGGCAAGTCGGACAGCGAGTAGGGCAGCGGGTGGGTCCCGGAGTCAGCTCAGTCCGTGCTGAACAATGCAATAATTTAAAATCATAAATAAAGGGCCAGTGTATAAAGATTATACCAGCATTAATAGTGAAAATACCGTGTATTAGCTATGGTTCTGCAATATTCTATGTATATATAATTTACAGGTGGTATAAAATCCAAAAATCTGACTATAAAATATTTTTAGATTTTTTTTTGTGTGTTTATAAGATTATGCTAATTTTATTTTTCTTTTTTTCAAAATGGGCAGCTTAGGGTTTCATCTTTTTTAATTCCCTAAGCTTCACTATAGGACATCATTGGACATTTTTTTTATTATTTCAAAAGAAGAAAAAAATTAAAACAACTTGCTGAAGTCCAAAGATTTTTATTGCTGCATTTCACACGACTGTGAACCGAATAAATAGCTCCTATTTGGTCTTTGAGTTCTGCCACTTTGTTTGTGTTGGCTTGGTGAGGACAGCAAGGGGCACCCTCCGGCCTCGGTCAGCCAGGGCCACCCAGAGCCTGGGCCAGAAACCTGGATTTCTTAGGGAGTAAAGGGGACCTGGCTGGGAAAGGGGACTGTCTGGGTCCTCGGCCAGGGGAAGCTGCCTTGCTCACTGGCGCTGGCCGCTGCAGCTTCAGCCTCCCTCTTCTTGCCCTCCAGGGGCCTTTCTCCCTCCTCCTCGTCTCTCTCCTCCCCTTCCCCTTCCCCTTCCCCTCCTCCCTTTCTCCCCCCCCCTTCTATTCCTCCTCTTCCTCTTCCTCCCCCCCTTTCTCCTCCTCCTCTCCCTTTCCTCCGCTCCTTGCTAAGGTCAGCTAGCTTGCCTGTGTCTGTGTGTCTGTGTTAGTATCTCTGTCCCCAGTCCAGCCCCAGTCTCTGGCACCAAGCCTCCCACCCCGGCACTGTCTCTGCAGGCAGGCGTTGCTTCAGGGCTCTGGGGCCCTGCCCAAGCGTGTGGCCTGCAGCCCTCAGCCGCGGAGTGAGCCTCTGGCCCAGGAATTTCCTGCAGAGCCAGTAGCCACCCGGCTTTCGCTTTCGAGTCAGAGCCCCCAAATGGGACGTAGGTCCCCCACCTCTGGGCGGGCAGAGGGCTCCTGCCATTGTCTGACTTTTCTTTTTCTTCCGTATTTTTTCTTTTTATTATTTTTTCTTTTTTTGGAGTGGGTCTTCCAAGATTAACACACAACCAGGTACATGTGTACATCTGTATGTACACGTGTCTCCGCAGGCACACACAACCAGGCGTGTATGAGTCCACAGTCCTGGAACATGTGGCTACCTTGACTTTCGAAGGAACTCAGAATCCTCGAAGAAGGAAGAAAAGCTGTAAATATTCATTTCCTATCACTTTTTGTCTTTTCTTGTTTTTTTAAAAATACACGTTTTATTTTTTGAAGGTGTGGTACAGTGTAAATTAAATATATTCAATATATTCCCCACCAAGTACATATATATAAAAACAAACATATTATCTATATATAACTCCAGACTGTCTTCTGTTTAGTGTATGGGAAAGATGTGTCCAAAGGTCCGTCTGTGGCCAGGGCAGCCGGGGGGTGCCCAGGGCTGAGCCGGGAGTGAGGCTCTCTACCCAGGACTGAGGGTGAACTTTTCTCTTTGCCTTAAACCTCTTTATTTCACTGCTGATAGTAGTTTTACTTTGTACATAATAGTATAAACCTTTTAAAAAAGGAAACTATAAAAACAAAAGTTGTAATTTAAAAGCCTGTGAATAACCATCTGCTGCTTAGGAAACTCAATGAAATGACATGCCTTTTTAGCAAGAAGAAAAGTTGGTTTTTTGTTTATCAAACCTGTGCATTTTACAACTCCAATATCAAATATTTATCTTATGAGAAATGAATGAATGTTTCTATTTACAACTGTGGTTATCAAAATTGTGAACATTCCCCCCTGCATTTTTGTGTGTTTAAATTCTTGAAAGTTACATTAAATAAAAACAACCCACCTCTTTGTTATAAAATATTGGAGGTCCAAGGTGGAATGACTAGTTTTTCTAAGCGTGTTTCTGGGTCCAGGGGAACTGCCCTGGGCATCCTCCCCAACGCTCATGTACTTACCACTTTTGCCCCCTGTGGTACCATGTGCCAGGGTACCTACCTTTGCAGCAAGAGGCAGATTATTATAATTTTTTTAAAAACAGTTTGGATATCTCGTATGTGAACATTGAAAAACTAAAATAATTTAAGTCCATATTTCTTTACCAGGAAGAATTGTTCAGAAATATAGTGCTATTCCGTTGACTAAATTTTGTAAATCTTGCAACATTCAACAAGTCTCACTCCCCTAGATGCTCACTGGCTCTGCTCATGTGCCCTGGGCCGTGGGGAGCACCTTGGTGCTGGACCTGGGACCAAGATACTCTCCTTTTTAAAGCAGCCTTTTTTGTTTACCTTTTGTTGTTTTTAATGCCTCTGGCCCAGGGAAAGGCCTCGGAGTGGTTCTGTTGGAGGATAAGGGGTGGGGGGAAGGAACCAGCTTAGCGGGCTGACTGAGCCTCCAGAGTCCCCTCAGCTGGGAAGTGTTTGGGGTCTTTGGCCAATCACTGTATTTCCAAATATCTTAGCCTGAAAGAAAAAAAGTTTTCTCCCAGTAAAAGAAACTCAGAGACTAGTGAGAATCATCTGTTGCCAGAGGTAACCTTTTAGGAATTTTCTGTTTGATGCTGGTGCTAGGCTGCTGTGCCTCCCAGGCAGACACTGGACCTCAGGACGGGCCATGAGAGTGCAGGAAAGCGGCTTGAGGGAGCACTCCTGGGGTGGGCAGACACTTGGAGAGAGGGAGCTGTGGTCTCCTCCATCCCAAGCTTCAGAGTCCTCGATGCTTCAAGTCCCAGCAGCACCCTAGCATCATCACTGATAGGGAAATACACATTCCCCTTGACTTCTGAACAGTTCCGAGGGTTTACAGATTTAAAAGAAAACAAAAAATTACTAGCACAACTTCTATTACTATATTAGCCTTTCTCTTACTTTAATAAAAAAGAGAACATAGGAACATCAAGCAATTTTTTAAAAAATGTGTTTTGAAATGCACTGGGAAGGGGGCAATGTACAGCTTTGTAAGGTAATAAGTTCCCCATCCCCAGAGGTATTCAAACATGCCCTAGGCTTACAGTGACATGGAGAGATTTTTCTTTTATTTCTCTAGTAGGGGATTGAACTGGATGCACCCTTAGACCTGTGAAATGCTGAGATCCTTTTTATTATTTTTCTCCTATATTTATTACCATTTTTTTTTTTTTTTGAGACAGAGTCTCATTATATCGCCCTCTGTAGAGGGCTATGGCATCACAGCTCAAAGCAATCTTAAACTCTTGGGCTTATGCAATTCTCTTCCCTCAGCCTCCCAAGTAGTTGGGACTACAGGCTCCTGCCAGGATGCCTGGTTATTTTTAGAGATGAGGTCCCAGTCTGTCTCAGGCTGGTCTCCAACTTCTGAGCTCCCGCACTCCACCTGCCTGCACCTCCCAGAGTGCTGGGATTACAGGCCAGGCGGTGAACCACTGCACCCAGCATGTTTATTACATTTTGAAATTCAGCAGCATAGAATTTAATCTTGTAAATCCTGGACAGCCACTGCAGTGTTTACCAGCCCACTCCCACCAGGACTGAGTGGAGACCAGAATCAGGCCTTCAGGGAAGGTCCTGCCCTGTTCTAAAGTCCTTGGCCCACTGGGCTTTGCCCGTTTCACCACCACCGCCACCACCAACTGATACACCTTGGATTCGGATGTAGACTGCAGACTGCAAAGGTCGGCGAAGCCCAGGCCAGACTGTTGCCCTAGAGGAAGTGATTTTTTAAGTGTGCCTAAGAGAAAAGCTCCTTTTACGGAGAAAGTCCTCGCTCCCTCAGAGAGGGGCTCCCACCCTGTCAGGTCTGGCAGTGTCCGCGCAGGGTCCAGGCGGTACTGAGACCACCGTCCTTCCTAGCTAGTCAGATACCAGATGAGATTCTAGGAGTCCCAGCCCAGAAGGACCCACCACAGTTCCCCCCAGGCCTGCCAGAGCAGGCACCCCTGAAAAGTGAAGGGCAGAAAGGCCCCAGCAGGTGCCCAGAGGCGGTTCCTTCTCTGGTAGCACCCAGCTCTGCCTGCACGGATGAGTCGGTACCCCAGGCTGGAGTCAGGATCCCAGGGCCAGTCCGCGGGAGACCGCAGTGTGGACTCACCTTGAGCTTTCTCCTAAGGGTCCTACAAAAGGAGCCATCCAGGTGACCTCAGGGATCAGCAAGAGCTCTCCAGCTCTTTTCGTATTTCCCTAGAGTGAAAAGGACAAATCAATAGGGGCTTGTAGACCGCTAGGCACAGGTGTGCCTGGCGGGCGTAGGTACAGTGCACGCAGCAAATATGCAGACACTATCTATGCAAATATGCTCGCCGGCTGGGAGGCAGCGTTTGCTCGCTGGGGCTCTACTAAAAGTCATTCTGTCTCCCGCTGGTTTAATATCCGACCTCCACGGTCTCTACTCGCCTCGGCGGCTCCCCAAGCGCCCCCGGGAGGTTCCCGGCTCCACCGAAAACTGCAGCCTGCCAGGCGGAGCCGCCGCGCGCTGGGAGGTTAATAGCGACTGACGACGAAGAGCCACGGTGCAATTCTGAAAGCGCAGATTCGTCTGGCGAAGCAGAATCCAGCCTCCGAGAGCCTGATCCCCAGCCCAACACCCCCTGCACAGACCCGTTAGCGTCCTGCGCCGGGCCTCTGTGCATTTCAGTCCTATCTGCGCGGAGGGCTAGGCCTTTTCTAGGCCTCGAAGCAGGGAGGTGGGGAGGGAGGAGTAGCCACAAGCAGGACAGAGCTTTGGGTCTGCACACCCTAGGGGCTGTCGGGGGTCCAGGCGTGCCTGGTGGGCGTGGGGGGACTTTGTGTGAGCCGTTGTGAGCTGTGCCAGACCATTCATGTTTTTATATTTTTGTTATTATTATTATTATTATTATTATTATTATTATTATTATTTTTGCAGTTTTTGGCTGGAGCCGGTTTTGAACTCACCACCTCCGGTATGTGGGGCCGGCGCCCTATTCCTTTGAACCACAGTCACCGCCCAACCATTCTTTTTTTATTAATAATAGCAAATACTTCATTATAATTATGCTGCCTGTCCGTAGAAAATAAAAGGCCATTCTTGAAATCGTCTGAAATGTAATAATATTCATTAAAGTGGCTCCTAATTATATGATTTAATCAAGCGTGGTGCGCCCCTGCTCTCGCTCTCTCGCTGGTAAGCCTGGCCATGACAGGGGTTATTATTATTGTTGTTGTTGATGGCCTCGTGCTAGCAGCCGCCCAGCTCTTTAGCGTAGACCCAGTTTTCTCTGAGCTATTTGGGCGAGTCCCGTTATCGGTATTGGGGCGGACTCACGAGGACCAGGTGAGGCCCAGGCCAGCTGCCCTGCTCCGACCCCAGCCCAGGCCCATGCAAGGCCAGGATAACTCCTCCTGGGGGAGGATAGGGCCTTCCCCAGGCCCTGAGGGCTCTCAGAGTCCCGGCTGGACGCCTAGGCCAGCGTTCTGAGAAGAGGAACTTTGGGTTCGCAGCCCGGCCCCGCCCCATTGGCTGTCCCGCCCCCTCCAGGGCTGAGCCGGGTGCAGTGCGGTGAGCAGAAACAAAGAGTCGCCAAGATCTGCCTCCTGGGCCGCCTTTTCACCCCCGCAGCCTGGAAGGCGTCCCAGAGAGGCCCCGCCCCCAGCCTCCCCGGAGACCCGGGAGGGAAGGGGAGCCAGGCCCAGTGGCCCGGCCGGGCTGCCCAGGCCTTCAGCGCTTTCCCGGTGCAGAGGGGTTGGCTGGGGAACGCAGGCGGGAAGGGTCTCCGTGGGGCCTCGGCACGGACAGGATCACCACTGCACAGCCCGGCTGGAAGGCACGGGGCGCGCGGCCGCTCGACCCCATCTGTCGAGACGTGACACTTGGCCGCGCGGTCCGGGCGCGCGCTGCTGAGGAAGGAGCCGCCTGCCTCCTTTGAGCGAGAGCATTCGGGGCTCTCTCCTCCCGCCAAGTCCTTTGTCTGGAAGGGAACTGTCAGGCTCTGTCGTCCGGGCTCGCCCTCCTCCTTTCCCAACCTCTACCCCCTCCACTAACTTTCCTTTCTTCCCTTCTCTTTTCTTCCCTCTTTGGATGGTTAATCACAGGGTCCAGCTGCCAAGCGCGCCGCGAGGAGCTGCTGCCGCTCCTGGGTCTGAGGCCCTCCCCGCGGCGGGCTGGCCGCTACCTCCAGCTTCGCCGGGACTTCCCGGCCGGCCCCTTCTCGGTTTCGTGGCCTGGGCCGTGGGATGGTGCATCTGAGTTATTCCCTTAAGCCGAAACATTGTCCCAGTTTATTTGATAACTTTACTCTCCCGCTCCCAACAACCAAAATAGGTAAATTCCAAAGGCTGGCATTTCTTTAGAATCAGGCAATAAGGGAAGCGGCAGAATCACCTAGCCATTTGCAGAATTCTGATGTGGCCAAGGCTAGTACTATCCCTATACTTTCCTCCATTTAAAAAATTTACCGCCTTAACCATTTTTACGTGTAGACTTCAGTGGTATTAAATACATACTGGCTGCACGTCAACCATCACCACTGCCGAGCTTCACAACTTCTTTCATATAGTAACACTGAAACTCTGTCCACAGAAAACTAACGCCGTGTTTCCCCGCCCCCCAGCCCGGGTACCCACCATTCCCGTGTCTCTGTGGTTTTGACTATGCTAAGTGCCTTGCATGGAGCTATTACCATGTACTGCAAATGCACTGCCCCAGTAAATCATTTCCATTAGAGCACAGACTGTCATAGTGAGTCTCCCATTATGCCTTCTGATGCTTAAACATCCAGGCGAAAATTGAGAAACTCCCAACCACCCGATGAATATGCCGCTTCTGCTCATTTGGCAAAAGATGAAGCCCACAAAGAAAGCTTTAGGCTGAGCTCATTTTCAGGTGCCCGCAGGTTTGCTGTCTCACACTGTGGCTTAAGGACAGCTTGGGGTTCACTTTTTTGTTTTGTTTTGTTTTGTTTTTTGTTTTGAGACAGAGTCTCAAGCTGTCACCCTGGGTAGAGTGCTGTGGCATCACAGCTCACAGCAACCTCCAACTCCAGGGCTCAAGCGATTCTCCTGCCTCTGCCTCCCAAGTAGCTGGGACTACAGGTACCTGCCACAATGCCTGGCTATGTTTTGGTTGCAGCCGTCATTGTTGTTTGGTGGGCCCAGCCTGGATTCGAACCTGCCAGCTCAGCTGTATGTGGCTGGAGCCTTAGCCCACTGAGCCACCGGTGCCGAGCCTTGGGGTTCACATTTTCATGCACATACTTCTATAACATCACTTAGCACTGAAAGATGTGTGGCCCAGTGGAAAGTACAGAATTTTAAAACTGGGCAGCCCTGTGTTCAAATTATAGCTGGACTGCTGACAAGTCCCCCAGAGTCTGGCTATTTTTCTCCCAGACAGAAAAATCATCTACCTAATGGATTTCTTGAGAGGGTTTTCAAAGCGCTGGGCACAGAACAGGGTCCTGTAGGCCAAGGTTTAACTGTCCCCTGCCTGCAGGTGAGCCTGTGTGCTGGAGTGGCAGCTGTGCTGTTTTCGTGGGAGAACCTATACCTCGCTGGCTTCCACGCACCAATGAGCCATCCCTGTAGTTGTCCAGGAGTAGAACAGAGGCTATAATGAATGTGAGAGGTAGTGTCCACATGGTAATAAAAAGTGGGGCAGTGATGGGAGGCAAAGGAGGGTGGAAGAGGACACTGCCAGTGGGGGGTTCGGGACGCTCAGCAGTACCTTCCGGGAACACTGTGTTCCAGCTCTCTTGAAACTGCCATGTATTTGGCTTGTTGTTGTGAGGCTTGAAAAAATGCACACATCTTCCTTTCAGGGGTTTTTTCCTGCCCACTTTTCTTGATCCCAAAATAAGCAAGAGTGATCTATAGGAGCCCCATAGCTTTTACACTTTATTTTCCATTCCTAGTGATAACTGATAGCCTCATTAAGCAGAAGGCACCAACATGGTGAGCCAGATTTGACTTTAGCGTGGAGAGGAGGACTTCCTATCACCAGGCACCAACCCAGGCAGAGAGGGCTGAAGGTCAAAGCAAGCCTTGCACGTGTGCACAGGGCAGTCTGTGCACACACCCTGTGCATCGGAACACCCCACCTGGAAGCTCTTCCTCCAAGAACGAGTGGGCGTCCTAACGCTGTGATGAGCTGTACGTCTCAATAGCAAAGGGTCTAAGTAACCCTTTAAAATTAATTGCTGTTCCTATAGCTAAAAGCATAACAGGCTTTGATTACATGCTAAATAGAATGAAACATAATCCTAGGTTAATTATGTGGAGATAATTTTATAATTATATCATTCAATTTAAGAAGCAATGTGTTGTTAACCTCCAATTGTAACAGGAGCGATGATTCCAAACAAAAACGGTCATAAATCTGAGCCTGTCGAAGACTTATCCGGGCTGTCCCTTCCTTTGCCTCAAGTGGCTGACCATGAGCGTCAGCTCGGCCCATCTGCCGCCCGTTACCTGCGCGTCCTCCCACCGAGAAAGTGGGAAGCACTGGAAAATCTCAAACAAAGGGGGCTGTCTGCGGACAGCATTTCCCAGCTTTGACCTGCTCTCAAAGGCTGAGGCGGCCGATCTGCATTTCTATTCTGTCCCACTTGTATATGGAAGTGACGCCACAGTTCCTGACTCTGTGCCGCGGGAGAACGCCTGGGGCTGTGAGACACTTGGCAGGGTGTGAATGGAGTCTGAGGCCCGGAGCTTGGGGTGAAGGTCAAAGCCCCAGCCACCTCTACAGGTGGTTTGTTTCCTGTCCCAAACACCAGTGCCCTTGGTGGGGGGGTGAGCCGCAGCAGGGACCAGGGCTGATGTACATTCTGCATCTGGCCCTCATCCTCCTCCTTTCCCCTCCTGCTCCCCAGTCATAAAGGAGGAGGCTCCTGGTGGCTGAGAGGAGAGGTAATTGTAGCAGGTGCCTATTCCCACGACTGGCCTGCCTTCTCTCCCCCCACCCTGCAGTTGGGTGTGTGGGGAGGTGGCTCTTAAAGGCCAGAATATTAGGTCTGGGTGGGCAGTTAAATGTTCTGATTCTTTTAAGGTGATCAAAACCAACCAGACCTTTGGGCATGGAGTGAGCCCTGAAGTTGATTTCAGCCCACTGCATGCTGCTTCAGAGAGGGGCTCCCACTAGCGACCCGTCAGCCGGCCTGGAGAATGACATCCTTTATGCAAAGACAGGAGCACTGCCTTGTGGCTTCCAGCCCTGAGGATACAAAAACAGCACGTCAGAGGAAGAATGTAAGACAAACCCACTGGAGTCACAAGGCAGAACAGCCTCTAGACCTAAAGCCTGTGTGACAATGGCCTTTGTGCCTGGCGCCGTCGGAGGGAGTTGGGTGCTGCAAAGAGCAGGCAGAAGCTGGACACATTTTCACGCAGGTGAGAGCGTCATCGGTGTTGGGGCTCCTGGCTTTTGCTCCGTGGAGATTTTCAAACCCCCCCCCCAACCGTCCAGCCCTTCCACCCCACAGGGGTATTTCATCCACACTGTTTTTTAAATGCTTCCTAGTCAAACTTGAATATGCAATGAGACGCGGGAGCTTTGTGGCGGAAATATAATTAAACTGGGGAAAGATGTAAAAGCTGAAGAATGGGATGACATCAGGCTGATTTCACACTCGGCAGTCGGATCGCTGGGCCCAAGCCGCGCTCTTGCCACGCAAGGCAGATCAAAGTGCCCTGCCACCGCTAAAAAGGCAAAAGGGGACTTAAGTATGCTAATCCCCAGGACAAATATATTTTAATCTTGTTAGAATACAAGTTAATGCTGCAGCTCAGTGGCTGAACTTGGTCAGACTGTAGAGATCCATTTTTATTTTAGCTATCAATGAGCTAGACCTCTTGGTTTATTCATCGGTAATGAAAGTAAATTTACAAAACAGACCCCTCTTTGGGCTGTGTCACTCCCACCTTGAGCTTTCTTTGCTGGGGGCAAGGATGGAATGTCCGAGGCTCCCGGGATGGGACAGTCCAGGCAGCACGCACCCCTGTCCTGTTTGTCTCTCTTTCTGTTGGCTGAGACAGAAACTCAGCTCGTCTGGTAGAGAAGAAACAGGGAAACTCTGAAATTAATTAAAAGATTCTCCAAAGCAATCTGTTTCCCTTTAGGCCTGAGGTTTGACAACCACACCAATCCCTTTCTGTCAGCACTCTCACTTTAATTTTTACAATGTCAATTTTCATTACTATTAATTATTTGCTGAGTTCCAACTGTTCACTCCGTGTTGCTCTGATTAGCAAGACGCTCTCTCAGGTTGCCGCCTCTTTAAGTCTGGATTCAGCAATATCTAGCCAGGCATAGATTTTGTGCCTGTGTTTGTGCCTGTGTGTTTATGTAAAAGTCAGGCGCAGGAAGAAGGAGAAATAATGTCAGCCCCCCCACAAAGAAAACCAGCATGGTAGATGTTATGTCGAATCACAAATACATCTGTACAGCTGAGATCGTGTGCGTGTGTTGGGGGAGCACACCAGAGTGGGCTTAGCTGTAAGGTTACAGAAGGTTAAGTGGCCCTGCAGAACCTGCCTGCTAGATATTGCTGATGGCAGCCGTCTAAAAGGCAATTTCTTTCTTTCTGCTCTGGTGTGTGTTAGAATTCCCTCTGCCTCAGGCAGAAAGCCTGACTCCCTCTACAGCGCAGCAGAGCCCCGCATTCCAGAGCCAGCTCTGTCCTCCGCAGGGGGCGGGTGCGCCCAGGGGAAGCTCACGCTGTCCCCGCCCCCCCAGGCGAGGCTGGGCAATGGGCAGCGGAGGAGGGGCAGCTGGCAGCAGCGTCCCCACCCCCTAGGAGAGCTTGGCAGGCTTGGAAGGGTTCTGCCGGCCCCCACTCCACTGTCCCTGGTTTCTAGGACTTAGGAATGTCCATGTCTGCTGTAATTCTGTGCAGGCTGCACACATACCAACACACACATACACTGTAATTACTGTAAACATACCATTGCTAAATGGTAGGCTTCAGAATTCCAGGGAAGGGAAGCTAAACAAAGCTTATGGCCCAAAGCAGAGACCCTACAAGTGTCTGGGGACTCCCCTCCCCTGGTGTCACTTCTCCCGATCCCTTGAGAGACATTCAATCTCTCCCTTCAGGAGTCTTGTTCCGGAAGTCAGGCTTCCAGACGTCAGGTTTATTCTAATTGTCTTAATAATACCTACCCTTTACTGAGTTCCTGCCGGCAACAGTGTATGAGTTTCCTTGGACTCCGTAGCGAAGTGCCATACACTGGGTGGTTTAGGTTTAAACAATGGGAACGTGTTCTCTCCATGCTTGAAGCTAGAGACCCAAACGCAGGGTATAGGCAGGACCCAATGGCTCTGGCCTCCAGGGCGGCGCCCACCTGGCCCCATCTGCAGGCAGTCCTCCTGGCTCTAGGCACGTCCCTCCATTTCTGTCCCACTGTCACCTGGCCTGCTCCCCTGTGTGTCTGTATTCAATCTTCCCCCTTCTTACTAGGACAGGAGCCTCTTGGGGCCACCTCAATTCACTGTGACCCCCTCTGATTAGGTCAGAAGTGTCTCTCTTTCCATCATTCAGCCAAGATGGCTAGTACTCAGCATTTACTTTTACCGAGATTGCCTTAAATTGTTCTCCCAGTACACCCAGGAGGTGGGTACTGTCACCATCAGCGCTGTAAGTGGGAGAGCACCAAGATGGTAGAAGTGAAGTTGTCCTGACCAAGGGCAGTGGGTCTGTGCGAGCTCTTATTCTGTGTGGTCGTCCCCGGAAGCTTCGTCTGCAGGTTTAGTCACCAGTGACATAAGCTTGACTTGCTTTGGGCTTGGCCAGATGGCGTGCGGGTGAGTGCCCAGTGAGACACTGTCCCCCACGCATGTGGAATGCACCCGAAAGTGCTTCAGAGCCCACAAGGGCACGCAAATGCAGGGCTCACCACTTTCACAGCTGCTGTTGTGACTTTTCCTCTCTGCGCCTTGGTTTTCTCATCTGAAACTTGAAGAAAATCATAGACTTACCTGGTGAGCGTGCTGTGATAATCATGAGTAGACACACGTGACATTCGAATCGGGCCTGGTACCCAGCGGGCACTCAGTGAGCATTAGCTGTGGTCAGCACTCAAGGCTCCTCTTTCTCTTTGCCAGTGATAACTGTCACTTTCTAATTGTGGAAACATCAATTTATAAGCTCTTGGTGTTGTCCTCTGGTTGTTTTGGTTTTATGTTAGTCTTACTGCTCTGCTCCTTCCTCCCCAAGATGGAAAGTTCAGCAGCGGGACACACGAAGCTGGCCAGCCCGGCCGACTCCATACCTGCTCTGCACCTGGTTTTCCTCAACGCAAAAAGGGAGAGTTACACCTGCGTCAGAGGGTTGTTGAATTATACATGTATCAAGCCTAGAATGGAATAAATGCTCAAAAAAAAAGGGAGTGATTATTCTGACTGAGGCAGTGTCAGGGTCCCCTTGGGTACTCTGTGTCACATGTACCCAGCAAGGTGAGGCACACGGAGGGCACTCACACGTCTGGCTACACGGCTGTGGGTACTGCTGCTGTTGCTGCCATCACTCCTGCTGGACTAACTTCGTGTGTGAGGAAATCTAGCTCTCACTGAGGGTCTCCAGCTGGAAGCTAAGGGACTTTTCATGAGATTGTGAAAATACATAAAACTGAAAACTAAACTACAGCTATGCACGCACCCGAACACCATTTTGTTCCAGGCACAGATCAGAAGGTTTGATGAAAACACTTGGGGAAAGGCTCAGGACGAGATCTGCCCTTCTCGGGCTCCGAGAAGCCCTGGTAAGATCTGCAGTGAAGGTTAAGTTGGAGGGTCCTGCTGCATCTGGGCCTTTGCCTATCTGGGTCTTTGGCTCCTTCAGGGCTGGGCCAGGAGATGGCCTCATGTGCTGAGGGCCCAGGGGTGCCATACACTCACCTTCACCTAAGAGGCCTAATTATGACCACCGATAGCAGAAATCATGAGCATTTACCAGAGTTAGGGAGCATGATGAGCCAAGCGAAGCTCTTCACAGGAATCATTTTGCTTCACACTCGCCACTATCCAGGGAGGTGGGTCCTGTGCTCAGCATGATGCAGCACCAGCAGCAGGGTTATGAATGGGGGACCCCAACTCTGCCCCTGCATAAGTCACTGCATTGGAAAGACAGCCACTGAGTTGGCGGAGGTGACATGCATCCCAAGGAATGACCAGCCTTCTACAGAAACTCGCCATCAGCGCTCAAGGACAAGCACGTGACCAAGAGGGCTGGGGCAGAGAGCTCCACATGCACTGTGCATCTCCCAGCCTCCTTTGTAGTTAGGAGGGGACATCAGATTAGTATTGACCAATGGTCTGGGGAGCAAAAGCAATCCCCCTGGACCTTCTGGTCTAAGGCGCTTTCCTGCCTCTGTAACTCTGGACGCCTCAGGCTAGGCAGGTGTCTGCAGGACAGTGACGCTCACATCACCTATATCCCCACATGACCTGTGGAACAGAGTCCCTTCAACTCACCATGGACACAGGGAGGCCACTGAGAAGCTGTGGTTCCTCTGTTAGGGAGCACAGTCCAGCTTAGCCTGCACATTGCAGTATAATAACACTGGTCTGTACCTCCCCAGCCAAGGGCCAGCCCCGTCCAGCAGTCCCAGCCCTAGACTCTTCCCACCAACCTTCCTCCTCCTCATCCCTCCCATCGCTCCCTCTAGGGCAGGCATCCTCAAACTTTTTAAGCCGGGGGCCAAAACACTGTCCCTCAGACCGTTGGAGGGCCGGACTAAAGTTTAAAAAAGAACTATGAACAAATTCCTATGCACACTGCACATACCTTATTTTGAAGTAAAAAATAAAACAGAAACAAATACAATTCACACCAACTCATGTGGCCCGCGGGCCGTAGTTTGAGGACCCCTGCTCTAGGGCCTGGACCTAGATTGGAGGGGAAGACCAGGTACCCCAATCTTTCCTTATATGACAAAGGACTCCTTTCCACCATCCTAACTACTCACTGGTAATTATGAAAGGGCAACAGGGCCCATCTGAAAACTTGGCTCGAGGGCTGAGAATGTAAAGTTAAGGCTGAGATAAGGAACTGTGCCCTCCTGGTCTATGTGGCCAACTCCTGCTGCCTTCAAAGCGCTGAACTGATTCTCACACCCTCCGTCATCCAGGGCTCTGACTTAACCCTGACCTTGCTGATTTTAGCACCATTCTTATAAAAACTCAAGGCTAATGTGGTTCAATGTTATTCCCGTGTTATTCCCACCCCTCACCAGTGGAGGGTGATGATTCTAGATGACACTTGTAATAATTCAATTAAATCTACATTTTCATCTCTGGAGTAGGAGAAACCATGTGTTTTGTCGACTTGCATAACCCCTCCATCCTGCCAAACAAAGTCTTTACACACCACTGAATACCAAAGCAGTGAGGCTTATTTGTTTTTCTTCATTTTCACAGAACACCCACTGGCTGTCATTCGGAATGCCATGATATTTGCTCCTAGAGAGCTAGATGGGCGTAGAGAAACAGGCTGCCACGAACTGTTGAGCGGCTGTTCACTGCACAGCGCAGCGCACTGAGGTGGGTCAGTTACAGCCCCCCTGTTTTCTGCCTGCCCACCTGTGTCCTGGCAGAGAGCTACACCCAGCTCAAGGAAGCAGTGCCTTTTCTAAGTGGCATGAGGGTGCCACCCTCTCGTCCAAGTTTGTGCCCATGACACTATGACTACCCAGAGAGGGACAAGTTGCACACAGGCTTTAGTGGCAGCCCTGGCAGAGCCTAGGGGAGGATGGAAAATGGAGGGAAAGAAGAGGCAATCGCTGTGCTATCGAGACGTGAGTGCCTCATCCCAACGTAAAACAAAACCAGGTCAATACTGAAATACTCACCCCCCTGCTGGGTGCCTCGACAGTGAGAGCCATCTTTGTACACAGGCTCCGTGTACAGGGTACATGCTCTACTGCCCCTGCAGACACTGCCGTTTGTAGAGTGAAGGCCTGTGGCAGCCCCGAGTTCAGGCAAGCCCATCTGTGCTCCTCTCCAAGGGCACGTGCTCACTCTGTGTCTTGTGTCAGATATTTGGTGCTCCTCACAATACTGGAACTTTCCCCCTACTATTGTATCCATCATGGTGATCTGTCAACAGTGATCTTTGCCGCCATTGCAGGTGTGTAGGGGCACCATGAAGTGCGGCCATGAAAGGGGGTGGCCTCACTGATGACGTGGGGTGTGATCTGACTGCTCTAGTGACCAGCCATCCCCTGTCTCTCTCCCTCTCTTTGAGCCACCCTGACCCTAGACACACAGCAATATGAAGTCAGGCCAGGGAATAACCCTACAATGGCCTGTAAGTAAAAGGAAGAGTCTCCCTTCTCCCAGTTTAAATCAAAAGCAGTAACGATTAAGCTTAGTGAGGATGGCATTTTTTTTTTTTTTTGGAGACAGAGTCTCACTTTTTCACCCTTGGTAGAGTGCCATGGTGTCATAGCTCACAGCAACCTCAAACTCTTGGGCCCAAGTGATCCTCCTGCCTCAGTCTCCTGCGTAGCTGGGACTACAGGTACCCACCAGGATACCCGGCTATTTTTAGAGACTGGGTCTTGCTCTTGCTCTTGCTCAGGCTGGTCTCAAACTCCTGAGCCCAGGTAATCCACCCTCATTGGCCTCCCAGAGTGCTGGGATTATAGGCGTGAGCCATCATGCCTGGCCCTGGAAGGCATGCTAAAATATCAAACCGGGCTGAAATCTAGGTCTTCTGTGCCAAATAGCCAAGTTGTGAATGCAAAGGAAAAGCTTTTGAAAGAAATCAAAGTGACACTCCAGAGGAGAGTCATGGAGGTGGCTGCGCTGAACAACAGATTTTCATTGTAGACAAAACAGCCTTCTGGAAGAAGACGCCATCTGGGACTTTCTTAGGAGCGAGAAGGCAGTGCCTGGATTCAAAGCTTCAAAGGACAGGCTGACTCTTGTGAAGGGCTAATGCAGCTGGTGAATTTAAATTGAAGCCAGTGCTCATATACCATTCTGAAAAACCTAAGATCTGTAAGACTTGTAAATCTACTCTGCCTGTGCACTGTCAATGGAACTGCAAGGCCTGGCCACAGCATATCTGTTTACAGCGTGGTTTACTGGGTATTTTAAGTCCACTGTTGAGACCTACTGCTCAGAAAAAAGACTCCTTTCAAAATATTACTGCTTATTGACAATGCATCTGGTCACTGGAGCTCTGAAGGAGATGAATGTTGTTTTCATGTCTGTTAAAATCGCACCCATTCTGCAGCCTGTGGATCAAGGAGTCATTTAGACTTTCAAGTCTTACTATTTAAGAAATACATTTTGTAAGGCTGTAGCTGCCATAGACGGTGATTCTGCTGATGGATCTGGGCAAAGTAAGTTGAAAATCTTCTGGAGAGGATTCACTATTAAGAACATTCATGATCCGTGGGATGAGGTCAAAATACCAACATGAACAGGAGTTGGGAAGACATTGATTCCAGCCTTCATGGATGACTTTGAGGGGTTCACACCTTCAGTGCAGGAAGTCACTGCAGATGTGGTGGAAACTGCAGGAGAACCAGGAACAGAAGTGGAGCCTGAAGAAGGGCAGAATTGCTGCCGTCTCGTCATCAAACTTGAAAGGATGAAGAGCTAGCTGTTCGTTACAGCTGAGCACAGAAAGTGGTTTCTTGAGATGGAAACTACTTCTGGGGGAGGTGCTGTGAGCATTGTTGAAATGACTATAAAAAATTCAGAATCTCTCATAAACTTAGTTGATAAAGTAGTGGCAGGTTTTAGAGGATTGACTCCGATTTTTATGTAAAATGCCATCAGACAGCATCACCTGTCACAGAGAAAGCATCCATGAAAGGATGAGCCAATGCATGATGCTGACTTCACTGCTGCCTTATTTTCGGAAATCACCACAGCCTCCCGGTCTTCAGCACCCACCACTGGACAGTCGGCAACATCAGCATTGAGGCTGGACCCTCCACCAGCAGCAAGATTATGACTTGCTGAAGACTCAGATGATTGCTGTCATTTTTTAGCAAGAAACTATTTGGAATTAAGATATATATGTTTTATTTTTAGATATAATGCTATTGCACCCTTAATGAACTACGGTGGAGTATAAATAGAATGTTTATAGCCACTACGGAACCAAACCCTCGTGTGACCCACTTTGCCATACATTGGCTTCATTGTGGTGATCAGGAACCAAACACACACCTCTGAGGTGTACCTGTGTGCATTCAGTCACAGGGCATTTGTTTTCCAGAGAATGGTCCCCTCTTCCCTTTTCCCCCTCCTTGGGATAAAGTACACTTCCCCCACTCTCTTCAATGTGGCCCTTGGCTGCTGCATGACCTGCTTTGGTCAGTGAAATGTTTGCAGGGCTCTTTGGCTTCACTTTCACCCTCGGGTGATTGGGCAGGGGAGGGGCTGCCCCAGGCAGTCTGGACTTCAGCGGGACCATGTGCTGTAGACCTGAGCCCACTGAGCTGGGCCGCCACTGCAGCAAAACTGCCCGCCGAGCCCATGCTGGATCAGCCAAGCTGCACTTGACCTGCAGTCCCATGAGCACAGGAGGAAACCCTCACCCTCCCCAGCCACTGGGCTCGCCATGCAGCAGTAGGGGTCATGGCTGACTCAGATAGCCTCTTTCAAAACTCATGTCTTGCCCACATATGGGATTTGGGACTGACTTTTAAAGAGTTTTAAGTAATCGCCCTGTCCCAGTTTTTATTTTAAATTCTACATAAGGTTCATGCTTGGCATTCCAACATTCTGATTTCCATTTGCTTTCTTGGCTCTCAGTGGCTTTATGTTCTGCACATTCAGAATTGCCCGTAAATCTCACCACTTCTGTTCCCCACTACAAGACTCTGCAGCGCTGTTTCCCATCCTTTCTTCCCAGTGGGTTAAGTCAACGTGTGGTCTCAGCACAGCTGTTAGATGTGAAATGAGGCTGCGCACAGCTGTGCACCTTGGGGCACGAAGGCTAAGCCTCTACATGGTCCCTGCTCTGTGAGTTCCTTTACCTTTCAGGGGAATAACCTCCTATATCTGTCCCAAGCACTAATGAACTTTGCTTATGGCATATCCTAGGACAAGGTCAGATGACTTCCCGAAGGTTCAGAGCTGCCCTAGAGTACCTGTATTTCTCTCTCCCCACAGTCCAGCTGCAGCGTTCTGGGAGTGGCCTGGGCCCACGGCCCTGACTGTGACCACACCCCAGACCAGCTTCCCCTCCTTTTCTGTTCGAGAGCCAGCCCCACCATGATGCCTGCAGAGGTAAGCTGGGGGTTCTGTTCTTCACTGATGCCTCCTCCCCATGCAGGGATATGTCCTCCTGGAAGAATTCAAGAAGGATTCAAAATACCATAAAGAGGTAGACAAAATACTAGACTTCCAGGAGAAGACTTGCCTTGCCTGGTGTGTGACCTGGGTGGCTCTAGGAGAAGGGGCCAATGGCAAAGTGTCCTCCCCTCAGTGTCCAGCAGGTGCCAGGCACTGGTCTCAGCACTGAAAGTGTAGGGCCCACTCGGTCAGATTCGGCCTCAGCTTTCACAGAGCTCATGTCTTGCCAAAGTGCCAGGAGAGTGTCCTTGAGAGCACCAGTCACTTACATAGGGTGAGGCTGGTGGTGGTGCCACTCCAAATGGAAAGAAAGGACTTTGCCCCCAACACGTACCACCCTGATCTAGGTGATGCCCAGAGCCTGGATGGAGGGTGAGTTCCTTGTGGCTTCTCTTCTGCCTGTGCCACCATAAGCCAAGCCAGCTGGGCCTCTGTCCAGGATCCTGTCCTACAGCTTGGGGCCAACAGGGCTTTGTGGTCCATATTGATGTTGCTCAGCCCAACCTGGGCTTCTGTACCTAGTGCCTGTGTTCCACTGAGGAAGGCTCACAGCAACATTTGGGGGGCTGAGGCAAGGCCCCAGGAGGCAACGGTGAGGGGCCTTGGCTCTGTGCATTGACCTGGCAGTTTGCAGGTCAGTTAGTATCAGACCTGAAGAGGAGACAGGTGGAGAGGATCCTCTCCTCTTTCACAATTCAGCATCTGGTATAAAATGTTGTCACAGGTCGATGCTAAAATTACAAGAACAAAGTCACCACTCACTGTCATGGAGCTGGATGAGAGGAAGGGGGTGTGAGGAGGACTCGACTCTCCCCACCGACTGCTCTGGGGAAGGCACTGCGTGAGCCCCAGCAGCGCCCAGCTACCGGAGGGGCCAAAAGGACCCTGGAGAATCAGCTGAGAGGCTGCTCAGTGGGGCTGCATCACCATGACTTCCTCTGGTGCACTCAGCCTTCTAGAGCACAGCATATAATCCGAGCCTCTGCTGGGAGAGAAGACCAGGACGTGCTGCCCCAGGGCACATTGCCCTGCCCAGCAGCACCGCTGCTCCACACGCCCTGCTCACCTGCAGAACATCTGTAATGGGAGCCCTACACGGTGGGCTTCATGCTTCTTAAAAAAGTAAAACATAAAAAGTCTGGCCCTCTCTGGGAAGCTGTTCCGAGGCTGCTGTCCAAGGCTGCTGTCCAAGGTCCAGGCATCAGTGGGCAGTCAGGTGTCCCTTGGGTCACCTGTGGCTGGGCTTTGTGGACACTGCCTAGAACTCAGTCATTTGCAAGTTGATAGTTCACACAAGACCCAGGAGTCCAGTCTGGGCATCAGGCCACATTGTTACCAGGGGCGGGGAGTGGCATAGGGATGCAGGCCTGAGAGCGGAAGCTGCCGCTGAGGAGGGGCAGGGAAGCCAGGCTTGGGGACCCTGCCCCAGGTGGTGACACACTGTAACTGGTGCAGGAATGAGGCCCACAGCTGGCCACTAATCCAGAGCTGGACGATCATGGTGCTTGAACACAGGGTGGGTGGCAGGTTGTCCAGAGGAAGGACAGGGGGCCTCAGTCCATGCAGGGGCGAGAGGTGGCACAGTTTCAGGTTCCCATTATAAAGATCCCCCAAGAGAGCTGGCATTCCAGACCTCCTGAATTTGGGGAAAATGGCTCCCTATGGGCCATGGTGGACACTTCCAAGGGCACCAGGCAGCGTGCACACCTGGTGCTTGTATGGGCACCCTTGTGTGCGCATGTGTGGCTACAGTATTTACCAGGAAAAGATCTGTCTCTGTGTTTGATACCAAATGTCATTTGCTTTGAGGGTCTGAAATCAAACATGTTATAGGAACAGAGAGGACAAACAGAGTTTCCTCCTGGCATTTTGGAGACAAATTGGGCAGCTACTGGGAGCATGTGAGGTTAGAAGACCACTGTCCTCAGGACCAGGAAAAGGGCTTGATGCCCAACAAGACCAGCACAGCTGGGGGAGCTCAGGGCCGAGACACAGGTGTCCTGTGGGGGCACTATCTGGGGAACTCCTCAGCGGAGCTGGTAACTGACAGCACTGTCATTGGTCCTACCTGGCTGACCCCATGGGCCTCCAACTTTCACGCTGGGGAGAAGAAAGCAAATTTGGAAATAATTCTGAAGATATAGGACTAGGCCCTCTCTGAGTTTTTATCTCCTATACAAATTCTAATTGTCTTTTCTGGGCTGGCCAACCTGCACCCCCAATAAGAAGCCCATGGCACAATAGATGTTGTCCTCTACTGGCTGTCCCCTGAGGAAGGTGAGTTATGTGGTGTCTTCAGATGTGGCAGCTGCTCCAGCCTCCAGGCCTCTGAGAGTGCTGCTGTCCCCCTCGTCCGGACTCCAGGCTTCTGAGAATGCTGCTGCCCCCCTCGTCCAGCCTTCATGCCTCTGAGTGCTGCTGCCCCCCTCATCTAGCCTCCAGGCTTCTGAGAGTGCTGCTGCCCACCTTGTCCAGCCTCCAGGCCTCTAAGAGTGTTGTTGCCCCCCTCATCCAGCCTCCAGGCCTCTACGAGTGCTGCCACCCACCTCGTCTGGCCTCCAGGCCTCTGAGAGTGCTGCTGCCCACCTTGTCCGGCCTGCAGGTGCTGCTCTGTGGGAACTGGGGTCACAGCACATGGGTCAGGACACTCTCAGTCACAAGTCACAGAAGAGGCCCACTCCAACCAGCCCAGACAATGAAGGGAGAATGTGTTCCACAGACCCCAAAGTCCAATCGTGAGATTTCAGGTGATGCTCGACCACGTCATGACAATGTTTCCCCGGGGCTGGTTCTTTCGGTCTCTTCCCTCTGCCCGCTGTGGCACAGGTCTTGCCCTCAGACTTCTCCATGTGGAGACAGTTGGCTCCCAGCAAGGGAGGCCACGAGCTTCCTGGGCACACCCAAGAGAGGGACCCAGGTGCCACCAGCCCCCAGCGACCACTTCTCGAGACTTCACTGGCTCATGGTGGGAGGTCGTGTACTTCTCTGGAGTCAATGACTCATGAGCTGCCTGGACTGACCACCCAGTCAGGGGCCCCCCAAGTCGGGGGGCGGAGGCCAGTCCCTGCAGACCTTGGGTGGGAGACCCAGGCCCTGCCGAGAGGGGGCAGGATGGGCCAGTCCTTCCGTCCGGCCTCCGCTCAAAGTGTACCGTTCCTTATTGCTAGTTCCCTGGGCTCCCATTTTCATCCCAGGAGGAGCAAAGCCTCTTAACCACTGTCCACCACCCCGCTTTGAGCTCAGCTTAATGACGATGTGCCAACCTGAGAAGTTGATCTGATCTGTGCTTCACCCCCATGGCCACTCCACCCTCAGTGTCTGCCCTGGGTTCTCCTTTGACTTTAGGAAGCCGGAAGGTGCCCAAGTGCCCCCTGAGGCTGGCTTGCACACAACACATCTTGGGTGTCCCCGCAGGCTCCTGCTGTCCCGGCTCACACGGCCTTCCTCGGTTCTTCAGCCTTCCCTAAGGTCACAGTTACCTGGGAAAAGTTCACTGTCCCTCCGGCACCTGCTCTGTAAACGCCACCCCCATCAGGGGTCCCTGGGAGTCCCCCTCCTAGGTCTCCCCAGGTGGCTGGGTGTCACCACTGGTGCTGTGACTTCAGTCAGGCCAGATTGGCCCCTCTGAACCTCATGTTGAAATTCGTCCCCAGTGGTGCAGGTGAGGCCTGGTGGGAGGTGTGTGGGTCCCTCATGAATAGCCTGGTGCCCACGATAAGCAAGTTTCGGCTTTATTAACTCATTGGTTGTTTAAAAGAGCCTGGAAGCCCCTCCACTCTCTGCCCTGCTTCTCTCTCTCTCTCTCTCTGCATGACACACCTGCTCCCCCTTCACCTTCTGCCTCAACGGGAAGCTCCCTTAGGCCTTCCCCCAGATGCAGGCGCTGGGGCCAGGCTTCTTGTTCAGCCACAGAACCATGAGCCAAATAACCACACTTGTCTTTGTAAACTATCCAACCTTAGGTATTTTCCTCATAGTAATGAAAATGGACTAATATTCATTAGTGGCCCAAACGGGGTCAGAGGGTGGTTTTCATGGGGTAGAATTCTAGGGTCACAGGCCACTTGCTAGGCCCTCTGGCCCAAAGACACTGGCTGCTGGCGCTCCAGAGCCGGGCAGTATATACACGCACATGACGGTGACGAAACCCTGCTGGACAGATGCCGGCCCCGTCCACAGTGCCCTGTCATGAAGGCCCAGGAAAGAGAGAGAATTGTTGTCACTTAGTAAAAGGTACTTAGTGACCTATACAAAATAAATGTCTTAACTGTCACCGCAAATGCCCAGGGGATGCACTCACACATCAGAGAACTAAGCACGATAGCCTGTTACTTGGCAGCCCGGACAGAGGCCAAGGCCGGAGGGGTGAGGAGTCCTGGGGTGGGAGAGATGTTTCCTAGCAGGTGGTGAGGCCTCCCAGGAGCAAACACCCCCTTCACACCCCCTGCCCGTGCCCCCTCCAGCTGCCACAGAGAGGCCAGGTGTGCACAGTGGGCGTGCCTCTCAGCTGTGTGACTCTGCAAACCTCACTTCACCTACTGAGCCTGTTTTCCCATCTGTGAAACAGCGATGTGAATTCTAGTACCTTCTTCTTCAAGTCTTAGAGGCCACTATCCTAAGTGAAGTGACTCAGGACCAGAAAGTCAAAACCTGCACGTACTCACTCACAAGTGGCACTGAGCTCTGGGTACGCAGGAGCACCCTGAGTGGTGACTCCCACCACTCGGCGGTGGCGGGGCAAGGGATGGGAAATTACCTACAGGGTACCATTGTACACCGTTCAGGTAACAGGTGCACGACAAGCTGAGCTTCACTGCTACACAATATATCCATGCAACAAAACTGCACTTGTACCCTAAATCTATGAAAATTTTTTAAAACATGAGTTTTAAAATGTTAAATAAACTTGTTGGAAGACTGACTGACCCCTGGGCCTGGACACTTAGGGACTAGTTTATTTTTTCTGCTTGGAACCATCAACTTTTAGAGTCAGGCTGGGACCTATGGCTTTGGGCCAAGGCCGGTGGCCAAACCCAGTGGTGCCCACCAGACCTCCTGGCACACGAGGGGGCTGGGATCACTGCCGCCAGCAGCCCCCCACCCAGCGCCTTCTGTTTCCTTTTCCACTGATACTACCTGTGTCTTGTGCCGGGCTCAGCAATTCCAGACCCTCTCAGGTGGTCAACACCCGAGGACTTTGAGATCTACAAATGGATGGTAGCTATACTTTCGGTACTTTCTAACAAAACATACAAAGACAAAAAACTTCTAGGTTCCCAGGGCTTATAAATGGCTTCACATTTTATCAATCACAATAGCGTCCAAACGCATTTGTGGCCCCATCTATCCGCGTACCTCTATCTATGTGTACGCAGACATCTGTGCAGCACACACGCGTGTGTGTATACACATCTATACACCTGCAAATACACAGGTGAGACTGCCGGGCCGTAACAAAGGGACCCAAAAGGCAGTGACTAAAATACACTGTTTACTTTTCCCTCATGACATCTCCTTGCTGTTGAGGGGCTCAGATGTGGCAGCTCTGTCCCTGGGGGTCATTCAGAAACCCAGGCTCCTTCCCAGCTTCGGTGTATGGAAACACTTTGTACAGGCCATCCAGGTGGTCACCACTGGCCCCCGTGGCTGCTGGGCATTTGAGTCTTCGATAGTGCAATTGAGAAAATGAATCATAAATTTTATTTAATTCTAATTAATTTAAATGAACTGCCATGTGGGGGGGGTCCTTGCTGTCATCTGCCTGGCCACAACTGGGAGTTGCCTCCCCACCGAGACTCTCCCCGGCTGCGGGTGTCTGGGGCCCAGGCTCTCTCTCTGCTGACCTCCCTTTAGAAAATGTCACGTAGTCACACCTACATGTAAGAAGAAGGGTGGCCGGGTGCCAGTTCCCGTCCTGTTACTGAGAAAGGAGGGACAGTTACCTGTGGTAGCCAGGCCAAGTATAAATATTGATTTATACTGGGTTTAAATACTTATTTAATAAATAAGTATTCATTAATCATTTATTCGGTCCTCAAAACTAACTGGTGAGCATATGGACATTTAGGCCCCTGGCAATAACTCCATACCCTCAGAGGCCTGAGGCTAGAGGTGGGGCCCCTCGCCAAGCTCCAGTCCCTTATTTATTCAACTCTGCAGCCAGAGCGCAGGGCACAGGGCGTGGGAAGGGGTTCCCTGCCCTGGGCACAGCCCAGGCCTTCCCACCACTGACCCATCCTGACCCAAGTGGACCCCTGGGCCTGACCTCACAGTGGGCACTAAGACATAATCTGTGGTCTGGACCTCTTTTAAAAATTGTGTCAAAATATACAGAAAATGTGCTGTCTTAACTGTTCGTATGTGTACAGTTCAGCGGTGGGAGGTGCACTCTCATTGCCATCCAGCCGTCTCTGCCACTTGTCTATAGGACTCTCTTCTTCTATTCCATAAAGTTCCAACTGCCAGCCCCTGGCACTCACCATTCCACACCCTGGCTCTGTGGATCCGATGGCCCCCGTGAGTGGACCTGGGCCATAATCGTCCTTTCGTGACTGGCTCACTTCACTCAGAGCAATGGCCTCAGAGTGCCACCTTGTTGCAGCCAGTGTCAGGATTTCTTTCCTTTTTAAGGCTGCATGATATTCCTTTGTCTGCTGTGCGACATTGCCTATCCACCCATCCCTCGATGGACACGAGTTTCCTTACACATTATAGCCCTTAGGGAAGCTGTGGTCATGAATCTGTGTGTGCAAATGTCTCTCTGAGACCCTGCTTCTGCTCCCTCTGAGTGTGGGGAGACCCTGCCTCTGCTCTGAGTGAGGGGAGACTCTGCCTGTGCTCTGAGTATGGGGAGACCATGCCTCTGCTCTGAGTGTGGGGAGACCATGCCTCTGCTCTGAGTGTGGGGAGACCCTGCCTCAGCTCCCTCTGAGTGTGGGGAGACCCTGCCTCTGCTCTGAGTGAGGGGAGACCCTGCTTCTGCTCCCTCTGAGTGTGGGAAGACCCTGCTTCTGCTCCCTCTGATTTGGGAGACCCTGCCTCTGCTCCCTCTGAGTGTGGGGAGACCCTGCCTCTGCTCTGAGTATGGGGAGACCCTGCCTCTGCTCCCTCTGAGTGTGGGGAGACCCTGCCTCTGCTCTGAGTGAGAGGAGACCCTCCCTCTGCTCTGAGTGAGGGGAGACCCTGCCTCAGCTCCCTCTGAGTGTGGGGAGACCCTGCCTCAGCCCCCTCTCAGTGTGGGGAGACCCTGCCTCAGCCCCCTCTGAGTATGGGGAGACCCTGCCTCAGCCCCCTCTGAGTGTGGGAAGACCCTGCTTCTGCTCCCTCTGAGTGGGGAGACCCTGCCTCTGCTCTGAGTGTGGGGAGACCCTGCCTCTGCTCTGAGTGAGGGGAGACCCTGCCTCTGCTCTGAGTGAGGGGAGACCCTGCCTCTGCTCTGAGTGAGGGGAGACCCTGCCTCTGCTCCCTCTGAGTGTGGGGAGACTCTGCCATTTTCTTACCAACAGCACATAGGGTCCAATGGCTCCCGCCTTCACTCAGGCACCACCGCCTCCCCCTCAGCCCGGTCTGTCCCAGCTGACCCTCCAGATGCTCCTCCGTCCTTGCACTCCTGGGAAGCTCCAGGTGAGTCGGGTAGTGGACTCTGTGGACAGACAAAGATTTGAACATGTAGAACTGGGGGGCTGCCTGGAGGCTGGCAGGGCAGGGGAGGGACAGATGTGGATTGTGCCTGAGGACAGTAACCCCAATGTGCAAAGCTAATGGAAAACGAGGCCGGAAGGAGACCCCTGGCTTATTTGGATGGCAGCGAGAGCCACTGCAGACTTCTGAGGTGAGAGGGTCACAGATGCGCTTCTGGAGACTTCTCTGGCAGCAGTAAAGGGCCCCCCTCTGTTGGGGGAGGCCAGGATGGGTGCAGAGGCTTAGCAGGCAGGGTGCCACATGGTGGCCAGCAGGACAGGCTGTGGTCTTTGGTCCCAGGCTGTGCCTCGCTCCTCAGGTCCCCTTCCCATTCACTCCTCAGCACAGGGCGAAGGGTCCCGCCACATGCCACTGGCAAGGAGAGTGCCGTGCTGCTAACTGCCGGGTGCTCACACTGACCCCCGTGCGTGAGGGCTGTCCAGCCACACCCTGGTCAGTCAGGAGGGAAACCAGGAATGGGAACCCTTGGGGGACACAGGGAGCATCACCCCAGGAGCCCGACCCGCAGGGGCCCCAGGCCCTGCCCCCGCCGCCGGGGACTTCATGGTTCAGAAACTACCAGAAGGCAAAGGGTGAATGCAGCCGCCCTGGCCCACTGCAGAGCCCTGGGAAGGGGCCGAGACTCTGAGAGGGTCTGGCTGCATGCATGGCTGCGTTTTTTGTGTGCTGTGTGTCTTTAAAAGTGGGAAGAGCTGATGCCCAAAGAGAAAGGAGGGACATCTCAGGAAGCGGCTGGGCATCTGCTCTCACAGGAGAAACTCTTTTAAATTTATAATCAGGAGTCCAGGCTGGGAAATGCTCTGCCCCTGCCCACAGGGCTTGGGGTCAGTGAGGCTCCGACACTGCTCCAGGGCAGTCCTTGCAGTGACCCGAGGCAGGCTGACTCGGCTGAGCTTCCCCAAGAAGGAAAAAGACCACGGCAGATGTTGTAAGGGCAGGCTGGGCTCTCTGGCTGAGGCTGAGCTTCTTCCTCAGCTCCTGAGCTGCTGCAGGAGGCTCTCCCTGGTGTGGGTGTTGAGGTGCTGTGTCCACACACTGACCACTGACCGTGACCTGTCAATGTTCAGCAACACATGTGACAAATGAGCAAGAAGCTATCGCTCCACAAATTTAAAACTCCTGTTGCTGCCTTGCAGGCCTAGTGCAAGGGGCTAGGCTTCTGGAATATTCTTCTTTACTCTCTCAGGAGTCCTAGGCTGCTCCTTCCAGCCCTTCCTCCATGCAGAAGGGGAAGCTGAGGCATAGGCAGAGCTGCCCACGCTGCTGCGGCCCTGGCCCCTCCGCAGTTGCCATGGCGAGCTGCAGGCATCCGGCTCGCAGGAAGCTGGGTAGAGAGATGCGCCGGGAGAAGGGGGTAATGTGGAAGATACAGAGGTTTTTTTAAATGAACAAACAGTTTAAAGAACCCCACAGAAACAAAAGGGGAGGAAATGAAGGCGATCCAACAAAGGTTAGAGGAGCAGGGAGAGATCAGGAGTAAGACGGAGCTAGCAGGGGCCGGGAGGAGGACGGCGGGGGCCAGGGTCTCACTCAGGGGGCAGGAGGACGGCGGAGGGCCGGGGTCTCACTCAGGGCCAGGGGTCTCACTCAGGGGCAGGGGTCTCACTCAGGGGCCGGGGTCTCACTCAGGGGCAGGGGTCTCACTCAGGGGCCGGGGTCTCACTCAGGGGGCAGGGGGACGGCGGAGGGCCGGGGTCTCACTCAGGGGCCGGGGTCTCACTCAGGGGCCGGGGTCTCACTCAGGGGGCAGGAGGACGGCGGGGGGCCGGGGTCTCGCTCAGGGCCGGGGTCTCACTCAGGGGGCAGGAGGAGGACGGAGGGCCGGGGTCTCACTCAGGGGCAGGGGTCTCACTCAGGGGGCAGGAGGAGGAGAGCAGAGGGCAGGGGTCTCGCTCAGGGAGCAGGGTGGGGACAGAGCATCTGCAAAGGGGCAGTGAGAGCCCCTGTACTGAACAGAACGGAAGTGCATTCTTGGGAAGGGGAGACACAGGGCCAGACACTGGCGGATGGGTGTCCAGGGCTAAGGCAGAGCAACCTAACAGACGGGGCACACAACGAGAAGCAGATGAGAGCAGGAGAGGTTTCATGGACCAGTGGCATCATCCAAGGGCCTGGGATCCAGGCAGCCGAGCCCTGTATTTTACCAGGTTTTTACAGAAGCTGAAGGCTGAGGGGTCCAGTGGCCTCCAAGACCACCCCACGGGGCCACGCGCGCCTGTCTGGCTAGGTCTCTGTAGCCAGCCTTTTCCTGGGACCTGCCTGGCTCGGTTTTTAAACACTCAGATGCACTTGAATATTGGGATACAGAACCCTGGAGGAGAAAGGAAACTGCGGGGCAGGGCTAATCTGAGGGGGCAGAGACACACAGGACCAGGGCCGGGCTGCTCTGGCGGTGGGCGGAGGCTGGGGGCTGATTGCAGAAAGGAGGGACCTGCGTCCAGGGAGGGTGGGGCGGAGGTGCAGGGCCTTCTGCTGGGTATGGGTCACCAAATTCAGGCTCACACCTTCCTTAAGCCATGTCAGTGCAGCAGGGACAGGAGCTGGAAGAGATGGTGGAGGTCATCTCCCCACTGAGACTGGGGCCAGGCAGGAAGGAAGCAGAGAGGATGGCAGCTCCAAGGCGGCAGAGAGGCAGAGGGTGCTTCCTCCGGGGAAAGCTGGCTATGAACAGGTTAGGACGTCTTCATTACAGGGAAGATGACGCCGTGCTCCTCATGCACTAACCGTTGACAGTCATGGAGATTGAAAAACAAATTACTGGGAAGGAAATATTTTGGGGAAATTAGACTCTTGATGTATGAAAAGAGTGAAAGAGTTAAATTGCCCACCTTTTCATTTACATTATTACTTAAATGAGGAAATAGCCACGAATTGTTCCTTTTTTTAGTAAAGGGTGGCCATAAAGTTTATGTGTAATTTTAAATTGTACATGAACTTTATGGACACCAGGTATCTATTTCTAGAAATCTACGAAATTAATCTGTATTTGAGGACACTACTTCCCCCAAAGCACTTTATTTTGTAAAGAATTTTGGCAGTATAGGACACGAGGACCCCTTTGCCATCAAAATACAATAAGTGGCATTTACAGCTCATACATTCATAAATATTTATTTCTTTTACATTTAAATGTTGGTCTGAAGGATTTTTTCAAGCAGCTTTATTCCTCATTTTTTTGTGTGTGTAGAGACAGAGTCTTACTTTATTGCTCTCAGTAGACTGCCGTGGCATCACACAGCTCACAGCAACCTCCAACTCCTGGGCTCTTGCCTCAGCCTCCCGAGTAGCTGGAACTATAGGCGCCCGCCACAACTCCCAGCTATTTTTCTGTTTTGCAGTTCCGCCAAGGCCAGGTTTGAACCCGCCACCTTCCGTATATGGGGCCAGCGCCCTATTTGATGAGCCACAGGCGCCGCCCACTTTGTTCCTTGTTTTATAGCACTACCAAAAAATGAAAAAAATGAATCTTCTGCTTCTGTCCTAACTGAAACATTCTGTTTATATGGTTTGTGTTTGGATTTTATATTATCGATAACGTAACTCTTTTCGCGTTTCCTAAAATGCTTTAGGGACTTCTTGTAATTTCACCAAGAGTCTTCATCATTTCAGTAAATGTAGTCAATTAATCTTTTGGAAGCAGTTTAGGACGCGATCTCTGGATTAGTACCCACTTTAAGCCCAGTGCTAACGTGGAGAAGGTGGGAGGCAGCGCAACCCGGCCACATATTAAACAGAAGCTCATTCACAGTATCGCCTTGGACCGAGCGTTCAGCCGCTCTGGGCTCCAGGCTCCTCCAAGCAGAACTGCCCATTTCTGTTTACTTCAGAGCAGACGTTCTGACGCTGGGCCCTGTGAACTTGGGTGGGAAAAATTCATCCTTCACTGTGCTCATCAGTGTCCACCTGAAATCTATCAGTTCTTTTCCTCCTGAAATAATCATGAGACCACAGGGGAATTTAGCGGCACCTGTGACGCTGTGGCCAGTTTACACCACAGACTCTTTCACATCGTGTCATGGACACAGGCATCTCAGAATATCATCCCTGTTCACTAGTTCAGAATTTGTCAGCAGACCTAACTCGTTATTAAATGTATTAGTAAAGAGAGACACATCACAATGAAAATATATAGTTTTTTTTAACTTGACTGATTTCCTTGCAATCCTGCATATTTTATGCATTTAAATATATTCATCTCAGGTTATGTCCATCGGCATCCATAGCCGTCCCAAGCTGCCAAAAGGACCTTTGGCATTAGAAAACGTTAAGCAGCTCTGATGTACAGGAATGTGGTTTGCTAAAAAGTACCACGGGCTCTCTAGGGCAAAAAAGGGAGAAAAGGCAAGTTCAAAAGCAGTGTTGTTATTACAACTGCAAACAATCAATGAGCAGGTCTGAGGAGAAAGGCTAGACCCCACGGCAACACCCTAAAATTACTCGCATTCAAAAGTGTCAGTCCCAGGGAGGCTTCTGATCTACCTGCTCCTAAGAGCCTCTGGCTCTGCTGGAGATGCGGCCCGGCCTTCGCAGCGGGCAGTGAGGTCTGCAGGTTCCTCTGGTTTCTCTGGCCTGACCCGCCTGCAGCCTGGGGCCCTCCGCTCTGCCCCAGCACACCTTGGAGGCCCGTGTGCACCGTGGCGCCCTCCTGCCTCTAGTTGCCATACATGTCTATGCCATGATCTTTAAGGGAGATGTCACCGTGGACAAGCCCACATCTGACCTGTCTTAATGACCACAACAGTGCTCCCCAGAAAGGCCTGGTCTTCTGGAAGGAAATGCTTCGGTACTGACACACCATGTCCTGCTGCCTCCCAACGTCCGGGCGCCAAGCCCAGCAACCTGGTCCTGCCCAGGTCCTGCTCCCAAGTTGGAACTGAGGGCCACAGGGACTGGCTCTGTCCACTGCCTTTTCAGGGAGGCCCTTGGCCCTTGGCAGGAGGAAGGCCCAGGCCTGGGGTCTTTATCCATCTGAGAGGCACCCCGGGGAGGCAGGAATCTGGCCTTTGACCTTGAGCCCACCAGACCCACACATGCAAAAAATAATGGTATTTCTGTGCACAGTTGTGAGGATGAAATAAATCATGCCCAGGGGCACCGTGTGAACTGCAAAGCCCTGTGCTCACAGGTGCCTTAACAGGAGCCCTGGCAAACGGGCTCTGAGAGCAGAGGTTCCCTTGTGCTGGGGCCGAAGACGAGGGGATTCCAGGACAGCACTTACCTGTTCCTCACTTAGGTAAGGGTGTCAGGTGCCCTGGGAGGGCTCAGCTAGCATTACTGGAAGGGTGGGTCCGAGTTGCCCTGAAACCTTCCTGCAACAGTGAGAAGCTTCCGCAGGACTGGCAGAGCTTTGGCAGCCCCAGCCACGGCCCCTACTATCAACTACTGTCACCCACTGTGGCTCACTGTCACCCACTTTCACCTATTATCATTCACTGTTGTCACTGTAATGTACTGTCACCCACTGTTGGCCACTGTCACCATCACCCACTGTTGCCCACTATTGGCCACTGTCACCCAACGCCACCCAATGTCACCCACTGTTGCCCACCACCACCCACTCTCACCACTGTTGCCTGTTGGAGATGCAGCTCTGCTGTCATCTCCCTGATCTTCCCCAGCCATTCCCAATGCCCGTGCCCCATGTCCTGGAATGGGACACTTACACCCATGCAATTCTACCTGAAGGAGGTATTCTTGAATTTGCTAAATGTAAAATTCACTTGCAAAGATTAATCTCTCAGGCTGCGTGCAGTGGCTCGCAACTGTAACCCTCACACTCCTAGGAGGCTGAGGTGGGAGGACCACTTGAGGCCAGGAGTTTGAGACCAGCCTGAGCAAGAACAAGAACCTATCTTATAAAAAATAAAGAAATTAGGGTTGTGTGAGGGGCACCTGCAGTCCTAGCTACTTAAGAGACTGAGGCAGGAGGCTCACTTAAGCCCAAATATCTGAGGTTGCTTGTGAGCTATGATGGGCGACAGAGTGCAACTCTGCCTCAAAAAAAAAAACAAAAAAAAGAGTGATCTCCGTCTTGCTCTCAATAATACAATCTTGAAAACAATCTGACTAAACTAATACAGGAAGTTAGTTAAATAAACCTAACATATAATACATGGAGTAAATCCTTTGTAGCCATTAAATGTTACATTGTATAATAATATTGAATGACATGAACAGAAATTTACAACATGTGTGTCGGTATGTACCTACACGCCTACACATGGATTCAAACAATTATCTGGGTGATGGGATTTGGGAGAATTTTAAATTTTCTTCTTCTTTTTTTTTGTACAGACAGAGTCTCACTTTATCACCCTCGGTAGAGTGCCGTGGCATCACAGAGCTCACAGCAACCTCTGACTCCTGACTTAGGCAATTCTCTTGTCTCAGCCTCCCGAGTAGCTGGGACTGTAAGTGCCCACCACAACGCCCGGCTCTTTTTTGTTGCAGTTTGACTGGGGCTGGGTTTGAACCCGCCACCCTCGGCATATGGGGCCGGCGCCCTACCCACTGAGCCACAGGTGCCGCCCAAAATCTGTATTTTCTAAATACAGGCATTTCTTTTTATTTTTCGGAAAAAGATACAACTTGTTTTGCATTTTGAGGGGATCTGGTTTAAATAAAGAAGCGCAAGCTAAGGAGGCTGCTGGGCATCTTCCTCTGCAGTTTTCCTGAACGGGGCAGACAGGTGACAGAGCTGCCCGCTCCAGCCTGGCCCACGAGAGCTCTGAGCCCACCTCTGCAGGGTCAGAGCTTGGAGGGGTCCTACTATACGGCCCAAAGGCCATCTGCTGCAGGGCAGGGCAGGGGAGGGCCATCTCCAGGCAGGGCCAGGAGGCCCGTAAGCGACTGTGGGTTGGATCTCTGAGGAATCTGCAGGAGGAGGACCCAGAAGTGTCCACTGGGTGGGTGTGAGGCTGGGAGGCCAGGTCTACCTATGCTCCAGCAGCCCTGCTCAGAAGCACATGTGAAATCATGATGAGATCCTCAGTTATTAGCACATGTTGAGGACTCTCCTCTGCTGGGCCCTTGGAGGGGACGCAGCCAGACCACACACTGGCCACAGGCACCTAAAGAGATACAGGTTAAAAACTCCAAAGGAGTCAAAGAGATTCCATCTCCTCTCAAGCAACCCAATCACCCAGCATGGTAACACTCTAACTTAACAAGTAAAAATGAAGCGGTTTCTTCCCTGCTAAGTGTCAGTAAATACAGACGACAAGGTCTTATAGTCAGAGATTGCATTTAGCGTGAAGTTCAATAACGCCCCTGTCCAAGCTGTGGGCCTGGCCCTCAGGTGCATACAGAGGCGTCCCAGGGGAGGCCTGGGAATTCCCGGCACTCTTATTCCTCCTGCAAAACCAAGAATTGATCTGAGTGCAGGAAAGTTCTCTGTTACACCTCAGGGAACTCTCCCCTTTGTGGCCCAGGGTAAAACCCTGCTGGGTTGAGGACAGCTTGGGAGCCATGTTCAGGGTGGCCAAAGAGGGGCTGGAGGGGTTCCCTTCCTCCACCCAGGAGGTGTGGAGTCTCCCTGATCTACCCCAACGCTTGGCCAAGAGATTCCAAAGATGTCCACTGTTTCCTCACGTCATTAGAGCTCTCAGCCTGGCGTCCTTCCCTCATTCCAAACCCCAGCCACTGACCAGAGAGCCACTCCCCATGGCCAGTTCTATGATGACAATGTGTGTTAGTGTCCCCTCCCTGCTCACAGCTAGGGCTACTCGGGCTCCAGTCTGCCCCATGAACCTCCAGGGCCCTGAGTCCTGCCCAGCCCCAGGAGAGGCCGCCCTCTGGATTACAAATATCCGCCAGCCCCTATCCCAGGCCCCCTTCTTGTCCGTCATGCCCGGCCTGGCCGTGGGGTTGCCCCTGCCCCATGGATCCCTCTGTGTCCCCCCTGCATTCTTCATGTCTTCGTGGGCACCCAGCACGGGCCTTCGGACACACAGTGCTTCGTGAGTATCTGCCCACGGAGCAGAAGCCTGGCAAGGCCAAGGGCTTGCATACAGGTGCTGAGAGCCACAGGCATCCAGGCCTCTGGGCTGGGTGATCAAGAGGCCAATGGGACCTAAGTCCTATGTGGGCAGCGTTAACAGAGAGGACCTGAAAGGGAGAAGGAATTACCCAAATCCACCAGGACAGACGGATGTGCCTGGCCCCGCATCCGGCTACCGGACCAGACCCTCACTAGCAGGCCCTTTCTCTGGGGAGTCTACAGGACCGTCCCCAGACGGTCTCAGGAGGGCAGAACACACGGGACACTGAGACCTAAGCATGAGTCTCGGATTCCCTACTTAGCCCGGAAGAGCCCTGAGCTGCGCTGGGTTTTCCAAGGCACAGATCGGTGTGAGGGGGGTGGAGGGAGGCCCGACTGGACTCCTCCCGCACACGCGCTTTGTCTTTGTCTGTGCCTCGCAGGTGTCGGCTCCTTAGGGATCCGTATTGACCAGGCTAAAGACAGCCTGCTCAAAACACGGGCGGCTCTGAGCAGGGAGGCCAGGCAAGGAACCCCCTAACCACAGACAGACAGAGAGGCTGCCAGCCACGTCCCCACCCTCACCACCACGCCTAGGGGCCCAGGCTCTGTCCTGGTGCAGCCTCTGTGGACAGTGCTCTGGTAGCCCCGGCTGCTATTACATAATGCCGTGGTCCTGCATAGGGGACAATGTCCACCATCCGGGATACACCACCAGTAGCTGGAAGGAAGGCACAAAAACTCAAAACACTGGCTGGGCACGGTGGCTCACTCCTGTAATCCCAGCACTCTGTGAGGACGAGGTGGGTGGATTGCCTGAGCTCATGGCTTTGAGACCAGCCTCAGCAAGAGCGAGATCCTGTCTCTAAACAGCCGCTCATTGTGGAGAATACCTGTAGTCCCAGCTACTCGGGAGGCTGAGGCAAGAGAATCGCTTGAGCCCAAAGGTTTAAGGTTGCTGTGAGCTGTGATGCCACAGCACTCCACTGAGGGCCACAAAGTGAGACTCTGTCTCAAAAAAAAAAAAACAAAAAACTTTGAGATGCTAAGGTCTGCCTGGGTTTGAGACATGGCCATCAGATAGAAGGAAAAGCATTTCTTAAATATAAAACAAAACAAAATACCCAAATGAGCTGCTTTCTTGAGCCCTGGCAGACACCTACCCTTAGCACAGCATCTCGGATGTGGCTGCATTTCCAGGGGTCTTTCCTAAGAGCCATGAGTGTCCTGATGGCTTAGCCCTCCCTTCCAACCTGCTCCTCGCTTTCTACAGAAGGACCTTGCTTTAGGGCTTACTGGGGGCTCACAGGAGCCAGGGAGTTTCCCAGGGCATCCGAGCTCCACCCAGGCATGGCTGGCCCAGATCCCAGGAACTAGCGAGGCTGGCCGGCGGGGTCTCCACGCTCCAATCTGGCCCGGGTGTTAGCACCTGCAAAATACGCACAATGGGGCTAGATTGCAGCACTTCCTGTTCATCTTTGGGGGGTACTGCTTCAAATCACACACACTGGTGGCCCTTTAATCTTAGGGCATTAATATTTAATCAAAGCTTTAATTGCATATAAAGGCAGTTAAGGGGTATATTTCCACTTAAATGTCTAATAATTCAATAACACTTACTGAACCAACATTTGCATTAGATTTCTCTCGGTTTTAAAAGCATATTGCTTTAAGTAGGGTCCATTTTTCACAGCCTGTGTTTTGCCCTCCACTCTCGCCTACGAACCGTATGGCACGAGGCGCTTCATCGGTGCCCTCTGATGAACAACAGAGTCATAAAGATCCTTTCCATCAGACAATGAGAATGGCCTGATTGAAATCTTCTCTTTCTGCTGACACAGTGTCACCGCCAGGATTACAGTCGCCCTGTACTGGCCGATATCAGAGGATGTGCTGTAGAGAAATTCCCACTTGTTCAGAAAGCTGCTGAGGCAAACCTTAATAAGAGATGTCAGGAGCACATCCTAGCTCTTCAGGTGCCAACCCTGCCATTCGCAAAGTTTGAAGTTGGTATTAATATTTGAACGTGTCGCTTACAGGCACTTCTTGAGTCCCAGCCATGCTTCGGTAGCTGACATGAGGTGTCTGCACTCCGTTATGTAACTGTACTCCTCAGATATTGGTGTATTAACATTCCTGAGAGGGGAAGAAAGTTACCGGACTCCTATCAGCTCTCGGGAAGGTCTGCCTGCTTGGAGCAGCACTGCAGACCGCTGCTTCTGTGCCTCCGCAAAGCCACCTACCCTCTGGCTTCGTGGGAACAGGGCTATCTGTTTGCTGGCTCACTGCGCTGGGCTTTTTACTCAGCGCTATTATGTTTGGGGGTGGGATACAATTCGATCCACAGTTTCTAGGAATCCATGTTCCATAATAATGACACATATGATAAGATTCTAATATATTTCCAGCATAACCTCATAGCATTTTTGTTTCCAGCAACTTCTAGAAGATTCTGTTTTGCAAATGTCTTGCTGTTACGAGGTAGAATATTTTTAATGTTCATTGTAATTTAGAGCACATTTTCTTTTTCATGAAAATCTTGAGATAATTCTCCAAGAGATGGAGCATAGGAATGATTTATTTTCTTTAAGGAATTAAAAAAATGTCCAGGTACTTGTTCTCTGAGACCTCCGCCTTGGAGCAACCGAAGCTCTGGCCGACTCTCCTGAGTCCCTCTTGCTGGGAGTGTGTGCGCACATGTCAACACCTCTGTTTCTCTCTAGACATCCATCCACCTGCTGGGGGACTTTGCCAGAGAACTCAGAAGGACAGAAGCTCCTGGGACACACGAGAATCCTCTTCCACCAACTCTCTTTCTGATGCAAGGCCTCACTTCTCCAAGGTGCCCACGCAGACAGATGTGCCCATGTGATATCAAGTATCACCACATCTCTGCGGCTCCCAGCAGATCGTGAAGAATGGGCCCTTTCTCCTCAGCAGGTTCACATTTAGGGACGGGGCAAGAAGTTAAACTCTTTTATCACATCATTCCTAAGTCATGTCAGGGCAATGAATTTTCACCACTGCCACATTTCAATTCCATTTATTGCATTTGATCTTTTTATCCACTTTGTATCAGTTTCTTGCGGTGAAAGCAAATAATCTGAGGAATTTAAGAAACTTATAAAGGGGAATTAAATTACAGGTAGATAATCTTAACAAACGAACTTGGATCTAACAGGTCCATTTTTATTGTAATGATTTAATATCACTGTTATTTATATCTCGGTATCAAACTATGCAATGTCCTATTGAGTGGGCTTCAACACATTTAAGATTAGCTCACAAATTTGTATCAAACTTTAACACAGACCACAAAAATCACATCAAAGAATGGCTTTTTCTCATATCCCATTACAATCTGAATTTTGAGATTAATATGTGGTTCAAATTCTTTATTTAGATAAAGTTATTACACACATATATGAATAAACATCAACCTAAACTGGGAAACAGATATTAAAACTATAACCAGCTGCTGACCATGTTTTAGGGTTTGTCTTCGTAAATAAAGTATTGATCTTTTCCTTATGAGACTTTGGCTCAATTCCACTTTCCAGTCCTTAGTGAAATGGAGCCATTGGTCTTGACTTATTCTAGCAAACAGTAATCCACAAAACAAAAAAAAATACACTGCATCTCTGCCAATTTGGTCTCATCTTTATGGAGAACAGGTTCACACATGCCTTCCTGGAGACCCAGACAAACCACCTCATAAACGTACAGTTTGGAACCATCCAGCCTCAGACCTGTCTTTTCTCCTTATTATTTTAATACTTGTTATGCCTCTACCCCATATTTCTTCAGGAATTTGTCTTGGACCTAGAATTAGGTAGCTTTTTAAGTGGTTTGTGTATTATCACTCAACTGTGATTTTAATCAGTAACCTAGTAAATGACAAATATTTAAATGAGCTTAGCAAGTTTGATCTGGAAAAAAGTCTGGCAAGAAAAAATATAGAAGTCATGAAAAATCTTGTAAGACATAAGACTGTTTTTTACTGAGAAATCAAAAAACCGCCCTGAAAGCCATATTTAGCAAAACCTTAGATATGCCTGGTTCTCCCCATTCAAAGCAAAACACCCACGTTAAGGAAAAGCATGCTGGTGGGAAGAAGGCTACCTCTCATGCCTGTTCAGACTACAAATGGGAGCCCACATTGTCTTAACTTCTCTGATTCTCAAGAGTGTTGTCTATATTCGAGAATTTTTAACGATTGCTAGTGAGAGTGGGAAGGCCGTGCAGTAACAGTTCCACAGTTACAACTCTCACATTCATCACAGAAGCTTACTTAGTGCACAATTCCCATCATGCTCACCCAAAGGTCTCTGCTCTGTTAAGAAATAATGTTCCCTGTTAGGACATTCACCAAGAAAACCCAGATTAGGAAAACGTTTATGACATACTATTTCAAATGCCAAATTAACCTTAGATAGATACGTTTAAACAAAGATACACAGACTATGTTTTAAATAATAATTTTACTACCCTACTGGAACATTGAGCTAATTATCCTTAAATCCTACGTCCCCTGCCTAGCAGCTAGCATGCAAGCTTGGTGTGTTTGGTAGGGGTCTAGAAAACTTAAGCAGTTGCAAATATACCAAAACACACACATTTTCTCAGTTTTCCAGATAACTAAGTGACGTTATCTTAAAAGCCTGACTTTTAATAAGAGGTGGGGGGTGTGGAAATCTCTTCCCCTTAATTCTGGTAAATTTTCCTAAAGTGACAAGCTGTTTGCTGTAGGAGTCAGCTGAGCCTCTTCCAGAAGCAGGGTGCTGGTGCTTCCGAGGGAAATGCGTAGTTAGAGGGCAAACAGTTTTACCCTTTGGAGCAAGAATTTGCATCACTCAACCCTCTTGGTTCTCACTGACAAAAACAAGAATTTCTTCTTAAAAACAGGCACAGACTATCACCTGACATTTTAAATAATTAGGTCCAATTCCACTGAATGCAAATTTATCAGAGATAACAAAATATTTAAGAGTGATTGTTACTATACTACGTATTACATTAAGTGTGGTCAAAAAAGTAATTTCCCCCAGGTTCCACCCCTTCTTCCATCTCCACACCTCCAAAAACTGTCCCTGTAGAAGAATGATAGATTATTTAGTAGTAAAATATACACATTACATGTTAGCCAAAATCTTTAACAAAAAACAACAAAAGCCAAGAGAGTTCAAAGTAAAACAAAGCACAGCCCTAGTGTCCCCTTTCATCATGTGATGTAATAATAAATCTCCTTTCTAAATCGTCTGAGCTCAGAGTTCATGTTCAGAAGAGACCAATATGACTATTGTTCACTACAAACTATTTGTGATTTTTTTATGAATTCCACTAAATTTTAGAGATGAGGAAGTTTTTAAACTTATGGTTTCTAGAAATTTAAATTTCATTCCTGATTTTAAAAAAAAAGGGCTTGTTTCTTTAACCAACAGCCATATCTAACCCAGAAGACCAAATTTGGAATTTGTTGCCATTTATTTTCTCAACTTTGTGGCCAGTGAAGTATTTGAGAAATGCAATCAAGTTCTTATAAAATGGTGTCTAGAACACCTACCTATATGCATACACCTTTGCTACAAAATAGTTGCTTCACTTTATGAAAGCCTTATTTTGTTTATGAAATGGCTTCACTTTCTTCCCCCAATCCTGAATAAAATGCTTTATTGCCAAGCCTGTTTTTATCAAAATCTGCAAAGCTAATTTAAGTTTTACATACTCCTTGGTTTCACCTGTAGAAAGAGCCATGGTTTGTCATGATGCCAAACAACAGATTTTCAAGAAAAATCATATGAGACGAACATAGTATAAACAACAGACAGAATTTCTAATCACGAAAGACCATATACTAACATAAAACGCAGGCATTGACCTTGGGATGTGACTTTACTCTTCTCTTACAACTAGGAGCACGCCATTCCTAGAGTTCAGTATGATTAGGAGAAGTTTCACACAGATCTGGAAAAAAAAATTAAATAGTATCACTATCACATTAAGTACCAGCCAGTTGAGTCATTTACACTATGCAAAAAGTACATTCTGATGGAAGTATATTTTTGGAACATTTATTATGGAAATTTTCAAATATAGACAAAAGCAGAAAGAAGGGTGCAGCTGCAACCCACAGCCAGCTTCCACAGTGACCAGGCCCTGCTTCTCTTGTCTCAACTTTCAATCTTTTTTAAAGCAAGGTCAAGGTATTGTGTCATTTCACCCACAGCTCTGGGAGTATTTTCAGATTTGCTTGGAGACACTTTGCAGCTTGTGAGGACACAGCACACTTGGCCTTGAAGCCGATGACCAGACAGGAAGCTAGACACACACCACTTTTCCAACTGGAAGCAATTAGTGGAAACACTATTGGAAAAGGTTATGGATTATTCAGTTAAATGATTTATCTAAAACAGGTGAGCTTTTGATAGTAAATATATCAGAATTTAATACCCCCGAAAGTGTTGAGAGAGCTATACAAAAAGGTACACATGCTTTTATACTTTAAATGTGGCTAAACATTTCTAGATACTTGATGTTATATTCACATATTGCATTCAAAACGGTTACATTGGCAAATTCATCCGTCATGATGCTTTTAAATGTTAAGATTTGATATCAAAGCATAATTGATATACACAGAATATATTTCTGTATTTATATCCTCACACAGTCTTATATATCAAATACCTCCACGAACATCAGAGTATCCATTCATTCACCACCTGCAGTGATATGTCCATACCCTGCGTGGAACGTAGCTTACTTTCAATCATGACCTTACATCATATTAAGATTTTAACTATTTTCACTTCAAGACATCAAAGTCACAATTTGGAGAAGCCTGGGTTATATGCTAAAAGATACTCCACCGAAAAATCTAATGAACTTACTTTTATTTTTTTGCCTAGGAAAAGAGATTACGTGAAGAATAACCTCCCATTACCCTCATACTCGAAGAACAGAATGTATTTGATAATTTTTATTCTATTCAGTGTATAAAATCACAATGGCACCCACAGAGTCATCTGTAAACCTATAACCACTCATTGGGGTCTTTTTGCTACTTATCAAAAATATGACGCATGTTTATGAAAATCTCACCAATGTTATTTTTCAATCCAAACACAGTTAACTGAAATTTGACATATGTTTTCTCCATTTCCCTCCATTTATTTTGGTGTGGGGGTGGATGTTAAAGCCTTAATATTTTGAAGATTCTGTAAACATGCCCTTCCTCATTTATGTGTAATAGTAATAAATTAGTCACAAGTACAATGATTGGCATTAAGTAGTAAAAAAGCAAAATTTCACATACAAAGTATAGGAAGGAAATAAACTTCCAACAAAATCTCTAGTTTTTACAAATATCTATTTTCTAAATAATCATTTATCTTCCTAAAAGCTTGTCTTAGACCATCCCAGGATGCTAAAATACAGTTTTCTTTATTGTTATGTGGTGCACCTGAGTTTTTATCACGGATGTGTTGCTTTAGCTTTTTCTCACAAAACTTTTTAAGTCTAAAAAAACTCTCTTCCTTGTTCTTATGCTGTTAACTTACTTCAACAGTAGTTGCTTTTGCTGGGCGGGGGAGGCTAGTCTCTTTTTAGAGCTAATTTATTCTCCATTTTTAACTTGTGAATGGTTAGAACATCCATAAATATGTTTCATGAGGAAACATGCCTGAAAGGGCTGGCCCACTTTGCTGTGGGGCCGCCACGGGCAGCTCAGCTCCCAGTGGTTCCCAGTACTCACAGTAGTTCTGTTCCAAGTGGTAAGTACCTAATCCATTTTTAAAAGAGCAAATGCTAATTGTCTAACTATGCTTTATCTTATACTAGCAAGGCTGCATGTATCTCATGCTATTCCTTAAGCTTGTATTTTCTCAAAGCTAATGTTAATTTCATTCTAACGATACAGAAGGAATGAAGATAGGCAGTTAATATCATTGAAATTTAGTCATATTGCTGAACTTGGGCGCAGAGTCTTTCCTAGAATCTTATTATTTGGGGCAACTGCTGCCATAACAGTTGGTGAAACCCAAGTCCTTTTGGAACATTTGGGTTTACCGGAGCCAAGGATTCGCATTTTGTCATAGATGGTGGTGGCATGTCCAAATTCTTTATGAGGAAAAAAGTAGCAAAACAAATATTTCAAATATCATTCATCATGTTTTTGATTATATCTTAAGGCAGATACACATCTCTGAATTTTTTGAAAAGCTTCAAAAATACTTTTTGGGAAGTTGTGGCTATGAACATCACAAATTCCTACATATATACCTGACATCAAAGAAGAAAAAATCGGAAACTCCTGAGGAAACCTGACTCCGTCATGTCACTGCACTCTTTCAAAAATCCATTAAAATTGCATTTTAAATAGGAAGCAACCCAAATTTACCTGTTCTGCTAAATGTGGAATTTATGTCTTTTTAAAATAACTTTTAACAAAATAAATATTTGCATACAAATGTGCAATAACCATTATTCTAAGGGCTTCGGCACTAAGTTTGATACCTGGCTATAAGGATCTTATATTTTATTGTAAATAACTGCTAACTACTGACTCTTGCATGACCCCATTGCCTAGAAGTGTCCCATTGGCTTTAACTCACTTGTCTTTACATGTCTATTTATTTTTTTCCCAAAGATACTTTAAAAGAATGTACAATTTCCACTACATTCTCATAAAGGTATTAAACTACTTTTTAAATGATGTAATTAAAGACATAAGTTTGGCCCAGCAGACAGAAGAGTCAGTGATGACATCTTTCAACTTCATGTATAGTAAATAAAGTTCAGCTCATTTTTCTAGCTTCTGAGTGTAGGTATGTGTTTAAGAATATGAGTCAAGTATTACTTTCTACCCTTGAAGCCAGAAAAAACAATTTATGAAATAGATACAGAAAAGGAACCTGAAAGCTACTACCCAGCACCCCCCCCTCCCCCAACCAAACAAAAACACTTCAAAACTTTCTGACAATATTAAAATCCCACCTTCTGCTGGTGGAGTGATTATTTTAAAGTCATAAAATGAGATCCTCCTCTCTCTGGTCCAGAATAGAAAATCCCATCCCTAAAAGTTTTTTAAAAGCTGGGGCTTTGCACCCAACTAATCCTGAATGAGAACAGGCTCCACTACAACCGGAAACTGAGAACGCCTGAATTTGTTGTAAACGTGGAGGAAAGAAAGTGAAGCCACACTGCCTCGTGGCTCACACAGTGGCACTTCTGCTGCAGTGGAGGCGGCGGAGCCCAGTGTCAGGCTGGAACAGGACTGCAGCCGCAGCCGGGGGGAGAGTGAGCGAGCCAGCGAGGCGGCGGGATGTGCTACATCAGACACAGTACCTGATTTCTCGCTGCACAGCCTGTCAGCGAGATGGCGTGCCTCCTGGGCGATAAGGGAGAGGATTTCATCTTCATACTCTTCTATTATAGTTTCACACTGTTGAGACACAATAACAACACATGTGTACAGAGGCACACTGGAGGGGCACCTTGTTAGGAAGGACTCAGCAACATTTTATTAGCTAAAAATTTGAAACCATGTAGTTAAGGTGGTCCATTTCTTCTTAGCCCTTTTGGTTTACCACATCACTGCATGGCATTCACCCTCTTCCTTGAATGTTAATTGCATCATTTTCCTGGGACTAAACTAAATGATTAGGTGTGCTGAAAGATTCAGGACGGACGCTTGCTCGGGAGGAGACCCGGCTCTTTCTGTTTGTTTCTCCTCCTTAAACTAGCATGCAAACCCCAGGAAGAAATGGGCCTCCTATGTGGGAAGCTGAAAGTCTTACTTTTTTATTTTTAATTAATTAAAACAAGTACTTTAAAGGACAAAGATCCTTGAAATGGTTAAGCCAGTTTCCTTCAGATTTAACATAATAATCCATTTTGTGGCTTGAAAGTGTGAAAAAACTTAAGCCTTCTCAGCAATCAAAACAAATGCATCTTCAATTTCACTGAGGACGTGCTTGACAGTTACTTAGGGGAGTTTCTCTTCAGACCGTTTAGAGATCCATTCACTTTCCCACAAAATGTGACATTTCAGAGAAGACAGAGCTCAAATTTGCTCTTGCCTTTGAAAATCTTAAATTCTAACTGGAGTATGTTTCTTTGTTAAAGAACTACCAGATCACACTTTTAGGCATCGTGAAGTTGCTGAAAGGCACTCACTAGAGACTTGCAAATCATTTTGAGTTCATTAAGCAAGACTCTAAAAATTTTAAACAACATTTTAAAATATTTAAATTCAACATTAATGTGTTTATTTAAAACCTGTCAGACACAAACACATTTGCTATTCCTATTCGATGGTGCTTTTAACCCTGATTTATTGTCCTCACTTTTTAATTAAAATGAAATCTTCAAAAGTCAGCTAAAGCCCTTATTTCAAGGTTTCGGCATGCCTGACATTTTGGGTGGTGTGTGAACTTAATGCATTTTTAAAACAGGCCTGCCCATCACTTCATCTGATTCAACAGTGTTGAGTAAAATGAAATACATTGCAGTATGTTTTGCCAGGCACATTCTAGCAAGCCACAGGCCAACATTCATGGAAAATAAACATTCTACTGGAAGGAAATTTAGCATTAAGCCAACTATCATACCTAAGCCTTTGTTTAACTTAGTTTGTGCTAGAATACTTGAATTAACTCAGGAAAAAAGTCTCTCTCCTCTGTGAAGCCTTAGGAAAAAAAGAGATGATTGTGCCACCCCCCTCTATCATTTGGCTATAAATATTCAAAAATGACATTCATTTTAACTTGGATTTTGACCTAGAAACTACAGCCCCCATTCCTTATGTGGGACCCCTTTTGTGAAAGACCTTCCTTGGCAACATCACCAACTGAGACCATTCCCAAGTCTCCACATGAGCAAAATGCTTTGAGCAAAGGATTGTGCAACTGTGTTTTTAAGTCGCTGGCGTTTGTAAACAGTGGTTCCTGTAAAATATCACTTAAATGTCTCTGACGATCACCCTAAAATATCACAATCCCTTCAGGGTCTCAAAAGGAAAGTCACTAAAAGCATGGTTAACACTTAGAAAGCAGAGGGTCGGCAGGGTAAACAGGTGCATTTTGGGGTTTAGTGTCTTTAAACTCAAAGACAAAAAGAGTAGCAAACGAGAAAAAGAGGCCCCCAAACGCGTGTCTAGTATAAGGTTCATCTGCTTACCGCAAATTTCAAAGGTCTGTAAGCATCAGAATAAAAATAGAATTTTTTAAATTCTTTGTATATGTTTTCTTCTTTGCGTGGAGCAAATCTCTTGAAAGTTCTCTCTTTGGTCACTGGGTCTTCTTCAAGCTTGTAGTGGTTCATTCGCTCACAGACTTTATCCAAGAGGTCCGTTAGGAAGGCGTCGGACTGTGCCAGGGGGATCTGGAAGAAACTCCAGCAAGGAGACTCGCTCAATGTCAGCGTTCCTTCAGAGACCTTCCAGGGAGCAGCATGGATACATTATGATGCAACCCCCGCGGGTGCAAACGAGGACCACTTTCCTAATATTTACACAATGTAAGGGGTTGGCTCAAAGTCTACTTTTAAAAAGTACATACATACCAAAGTGGATAGGAAAAAATCTTACCTTCAGGCTAGAAACGACACAACTACACCTATACGCCCTGGCTCAGTTGTGAAAGTCATGGAAGCACGAAGCGCACAGAAAGGCTGTTACGCATCTACTTGGCAGAGAGACAGGCGCGCCCGGCCGCTTTCACAACTCCCCCCACTTGGGCGAGAAGTTGGAGAAGCCAGAAGTCTTCCTTCCCCGGCCGCCTCTCCGGGCCCCGCCGGGCCCCTCCGCCGCCGGTGGCCGGGCCGGCGAGGACGCGGGCGCAGGGAGCCCCTCTCCGCGCGGGCTGCGCTCCCGGCCCGGCGCGCCCCTGTCCCTCCGGAATCCCGCGAGGAGCCAGCAGGACCCTCGGGCCACCACCGCCGCCCGGGGCGCGGGTCAAAGAGCACCCCTCGCCCTTGGTAACCGAGACAAAAACTTCTGGGCCGTCTAGACAGGTCAAGGTGCAGGATGCTGCGTCCCCGCGGCTCCTTCCGGAAGGGGGCGTGGAGCCGCCAAGGGCGCCCGGACCGCGCGGCCTTCGCGGGCCTTTCCCTCTCCACCCTCTGCTGATCAAAGTAGGAAGTTTGCTTGACAACCGCAGTGAAAGGGGCTGAATCGCAAATGAACTCGATTTCTGCAGTGTTGATATATCCAGCCTCCATTGTCCCCTTTCAGACGCAGTATGAACCCTTCCGGTGCCAACGACCGCGCGACATTCACAGGCGCTCGGGGCGCACAAAGGGTCTCCGCGCTTCACCGCCATCTGGCCACAAATCTGATCAGCCGGAGCGGCGGAATTAACATGAAAGCGCAGGGTGGTGGGTGTGCGCCTGTGTTCTTTAAATCTAGGTCCCATTATAAGCCACCCGGTATCACCACTGTCGTCCCCCCACTTTCAGTAAGGAATCAACTTTGTAAAAACATTTGAAAAGAAACTTGGGAAGAGGGAAATGGAATACTGGCACCGATTCACCCTCCACCGCGCTGTCACGCGCACAGGTAATAACATCTTTCCTCCTTCCTCCCCCAAACCTGAGTTTCGCTGGGAACTGCTTTCAGGACCCACGCATTCAAATTTCAGTTAGACTGTTAATGCAACTAGAATATACCACCACATTTACTTGCTAAAATACCACGTTTTTAAGACTCTCAGTGTTTTAATGTTTAAAAATGTCTGCAGTCAAAAACTGCACCGTGTCAGTGGGTCACACTGCACCCTCCAAACGCGAGCTGGTTTTATTTATGCTGTGATCGCGCCTTTCAAGCATTATTAGTTGTAAAACATAATACAAAAATTAACAAACAAAATAGAAAATCTGTTTTATTAATTTACAGAAATTAAGGCTTAAACATGTGTCATTAACCACTGAAGAAAGTATAAAATACAGAGATAAATTCTTAAGTTGGCAATTAATGGACACAGATCATTATCAGAAAGATTAGGGCCCTCCATGCATGTGCTTTAAGTATTATATCCTTAAGGGACACATAAAAAAGATGTTCATAGAAGCTTCTGGATGCCAACAAAGCATTGTTTTACTTGAAAGTGAAGAGCAGATTCTTTCCTTTAAAAAAATGTAACTATAATCAAGAAATCCCTTCTCTCTCCCTCCCCCACCACCTTCCCCCATCTGAAAAGTAAACATACTTGACTACATGGGGGCTGGGAAGGCAGAACTGCCAGGAGGTCGGTGTCTGCTGCTGGGAGAGGCTTTGACCAACTCAGTCCCCCTGGAACACCAGCTCTGTCCTAACACACCACGGAGTTTGGAGTTCATGTTGAGGAGAGGCCACTCTAGGAAGTATCTTTAGAAATCACCCAAACATTATGAGCTGTTTGCAAAACTTGCTGGACATAACAGTTTTGAGCGAAATTGTGATTTTGGAAGTCCTTTCTCAACTTACTTTTGAGGGCCAATTGAAAACAGTCCCCCTCTATGTTATAACTTTCTACCTAAAGAGAGACGGTTTTTTCCCTCTGATTTTGAACGTATAATTTTACATATTTGAATCTGGTGCTATTGTGCCTGTTTTAACCCAAATATATTATTTCAAGGAATCAACGTGTGAATTTCTCTAACTGTGTAAGTCCCTGAAGGCTGACTGGCTTTTTGGTGTAATTAGCTAGCCTTCCCAGTAAACGTTCTTTAAGAGTAGAGAACAGATAGCTCAGAACCACGAGGTTCACTGGACACAGGATAGGGAGAACGGCCAGTATGGAATGAGTAGAGTTCATTTTACAGAAGATTTAAAATATTTTGACCTTAAAATCCCAAAGCATCAGATTTTTTGAGAAAATAGTTTATAAAAAGATGCTTATACATTGCAGTTCTTTATACATTAAAATGTACATAATTAGAATACAAAGTGATGTCACTTGGCTGAACTGCCTTCAGGAAATTTAAAGACCCTTTGTAGAATAATTGAGCCTTTTCTCTCTTAGAGTGTTTTGATTTTTAAGACTGCAGTAAGTATTGGGACAAGTGGAATAAAACGAAGTCTGTCTTTCTCTGCTGTGAAGATGTTGAAAAGTGCTTGTCAATAAAGCATCTCCTATTGAAATCTTCCAGGAGCCTTGTCTCCGCCCTCCAGGACGACTCAGAGACACTAAACTCATTAAAATATGAATGGAAAGAGAGAAAACTGACTCTCGGCACAGTTTTATTATTTGCTGTTGCCTTTACACATAGACTTGTTTGGTACAAGTTAGAGATATAAAAATGATCCGTGATAATTTCATTACTATCTTGGAGGATCCCAATCAGAATAAATCCTCGCTTTTCTCATTTTTGAAACCCACCCCTAACTCTAAACCATACTTTTATGTGTAGTGTTGATTTTTCCACCTTTAGTTTTCTCCGGATCACCGCTTGCTGTGTGAGCAATGGGATGGGCTACCTGTGTTCCAACCTTAAAATGGAAAAAGGTAGTGGAAAGTTGTGGCTTTGTTTTTTCTAGAAAACTGGGGCCGGGGAGTCTATTACACACATCTATGACAGCACTTTAATAACAGGCAATTACAGGATGCTGCCGTGTTTGTTCATTATTGTGTCTCTGTTAATCTTGTAGCAAATTTCTTGCTGGATAGCTACCCCAACCAGGCAGGAATACAATTACGTTACAGCACACAATTGCCCACGAAGACCCTTGCTGTGGTGTGCCTGTGTCTGCCATTACAGTCTGACAGTCTCCAATAAACTTCACTTATCTTTACCACTATTTTGGAGTGTCCTTCAGATATGAACCAGTACTTAACTTGTTTAGTGACTGGTAATTAATTTCACATTATTGCAAAGATTTTCTTTCTAGGGGTTTAGTTAATGTAAAATTTTAATTGCATCGTAGCAAATATTGCATCCAGTTTAATCACTAACTTTTCATCCATAAAAATTGAAATCACTGCTGATATTAGTTAAAAGTCAATATTTAGAAGTGAAAATTCAAAGCTCCTTTGCTTTAGGCTACAACAAGGGAAGTATGAATTCAGAAACTCTTGTAAGCTGATGAGATATATAATTAGCTTTTATGTTAATTGACTGCTATGAGTTTGTTGTATGACACTTCTTCATATAATATGCAAATAGCATTGGCTGTTTAGTTTTCTTAGACAATAAAATTAGAAATCTAAAAGAGCTCATATCGGTGAGGAATAACCAAAGGCTGATAAGTTTCCAGTGTTCTATATATAAAAATGAATTGCACCTGGACTTAATAAGTGAGATGTTAGGTAGCTTTTTATAAGGAGCCAAAAACAGCTAACATGTAACAGAATTAACATCAGTGCTTCCAGTTACCATCAATTCTATGTTTAAACAGGTGGATTTGTGCTATTCATAAAAACTTGGGAGAAACCACACAAAGATTTTAGTACAATTGACCACAAACTATACAGTACATTTTGTCTCCTATAACTTGAATAAGGGGAATAAATCATTCTCATTGAAAATAAAATATTTTGCAAGTGTTTCTTGTTACTTACAGACATATATCAACCACTTCGGTTGTAAAAAGAATAGTAATAAAAATAAGAACGATGTGATTTTGGAAGGAAACTTTTCCAGAATTCAATCACTTTTTTTTTTTTTTAAATTCTGGAGCCTATTTTCAACTTAGTGACAAAATGGGGAAAAAAATTTATAATGGATCAGCATTAAGGATTTCCAAATGAAGGGCATCTAGCTCAATTTGACTTTCTCCTGAAGTTAAAAAGCACCTTTCCCTTTCATCATTGAATACAAAATTGGCCCTGCCATTTGATATCCCATTTTAAAAAGTATTCTAGTAGTTTCAAAAAAGCTCTTTAATGGCAAACATTTTAGATAAAATGAAAAGAAATATACAACTACCCACATGAAAACGCTGCAAATTTTCAAATTTTCAAGTTAAAATCTTCTCAGTGAGAGCCTTGGATGCCTGGTTCACAATGTGCTTCTGGGTTTTGCCCCTGGTTAGCACAGCTCAGAAGGATTTCGCTGGTTTTGAAAAACACCTAACAGGAAAAAGTAAGGGTTGCAGGAAAGGCAGAGGCGGCACTTCTGCGGCCTAAACGGAGCCTGGTGTGAATTCACTCGTTCTCAACAAACATTTACTGAACCCTTCTAACATCAGACAAACACGTTACTCTAATTCAGACAGTTTTTTTGAAAAAACTCTTCTATGAAGCGGCATAAAAATTAAAATAAAAATTTTGAAAAATAATATGTGCCCAGTGGAGGTCCAATAAGCATTAATGGATGAGGATGTAACCCTTTGTCCATTGAGCTAAAGATTACTTTAGTACAATCTGTCTCTTTGTTTCATAATTTGCTGCCCAGGGAAGATCTACATCTTTCACTGTCTTGTTACTGAAAACATAAAGGTCATCTGCTTAGAACCACCTCTGCAGAGCACTTGCCCAAAACAAAAAGGGTGAAAAATCCCATTTTGGAATCTATTAAGGCACCCTCCATCTTTGTCTTCTGCATACTTGTGGGCAAATGGCAACATTTCCTCGGAAACGTTAGATGTCTAGGAGGAAAAAGCGTAGATGAGTAATGGTGAGTTCAGACACTCTGGGTGCTCCGTGGCACACAGGCAGCGTACATGTGTGCACACGCCCACGCGTATTAATGAGGGTGTGCACAGGCAGGGATTATGCAGAAGGGGCCAGCTGGCCTTGGAGCTGACAAGCAAACCGGAGGACATTGTATGGCTCTTGGGTAGGGCCAGAGATGCCCGGGCAGAGGCACTGTGGCTTCCTGACACTCTGCTCACCCTGATGGGTCACGGGGCAGTGCCACAGGAGCCCGGGCCCAATTTCAGCACAGCGCTCGCTCACCCGGCCTCCACACCTCCATCCTGGGCTCAGGTCCAAGTGCCCAGGAACTCTTCCACGTCTAAAAACAGGCCTGGCTGATTTGTACAGGGGCCGTCCTCCTCCCAGACCACAGGGCCAAGCCAAGAGACACCCGCCTCAAGAAATCTGACACCCACCACTCAGGGAAAGGACACCTGAGAGACCTGGGGACAGCGGGCCTCTATGACATGAGTACCTCAAGTCCTGTTCCAAAACAGGCTTGAGCTACAGAGACAGACCAAACTGGGTGTGGTGTTGGGGACATGAAGATGTTTCGTGATTTCTTCAAGATCCTGTCCATCCAGGCAGCAGTGTGATAGTGAGTGAAAATAGTAGGAAAAAAGAGGAGAAAGTCCAGATCTAGATGAGCTGAGACCTTTCTGAGCAGGGAAGACAAAGCCTCAACAGACACTCCTTATTTCTTGGTCCCTTGTGGCTAGGAAGACAGCTCCTCCAAAACATTGTTCAGTTAGAAATGGTGACACATCGCTTGATTTCTTTTCAAAAACATACAAAAGGGGAAAAAAGGGTAGAATAAACATGTTACCTACCCAGACCCGCCAGGCCCCAATCTTCTCCCTCCAGAAACATTCTGGGTGGGTGTCCACCTGGAGGGAACCCACGGCATGCATGGAACACAGATTATAGCATCACACACACATCCAGGCATTGCTTTGTCCCTCTCACTGGGCAGAGCTCAGGGCTGAGACCACGGTCAGTGCTCTAAGGCGGCCACCCACTGTCCAGTCCCTCGAGAACTCACACTTACTTGGGGCAGCTCAGAAATTCAACCCACTCTTATGGACACAGATTCAAAGAACAACAACGCTGAGGGCAGTTTCAAGAAAGGAGCTCCCAGCTATTGTGAGAAATAGTGGATTATTGCTGGGACATTTGTTAAAAATCAATGTTGTTGTTTTAGTAAGACTATTCAAGATGTTTGGAGGTAAAAGTGATCCTATTCTATCCCCAAACACTAGTATTGAATGAGATATGACAAGTGTTTGTAGCCCCCACCCCCATGAGGACCCTGGATGTGGAGGGCGTGGCCATGACGGGGACCATACTCCCTCTCTCTCCATTCCCATTGCCCCAGCAACACATACCTTAGGGGTGGATGAGACCTGAGAGACCCTTCACTTGTAGGATAAGGAAACTGAGGCCTAGCGAGGGGGTCACAGGTGTAGGTGAGAAACTCAGCACAGTGGGCTCCCCAACGTAGCCTCCAGGGCCCCTAGAACGTTCTGTGACCTTGCTGGAGTGACTACCTTGGCCAAGGTGGTTGAATGGAGGCTCGTGAGGGCAGGGCAGGGTCCCCTTCCTCAGGTCAGAGAGCCTCAGAACTGATGTTCCGTCTAGGAAATATCCTCATCCCACATGGTGGACTGGCCACTCCCCTGGCCCTGCCAGGCAGCCTCCGTGTTTCTCCTGGTGCCTGCCCCTCCTAGAATCGCAGCAGCCCTCCTAGAAGCCTGGGGTGGAGCTGGGGCAGCATTGCCTCTGCTGGCCCGGGGATGGGCTGTGGTGACTGCTGTGTGAGTGGGGTGCCTGGTCTCTGCCACACAAGGTGCCCTGCCACACTGGCCTTTCACTCTGAGACTGAGCCTGCCAACCCCAGAGCACTCTGGCTCCTGATCTACTGCTGAGCCACTGGCTGCATGCCACGGCGGCCACCAAACGGCCAGGCAGGGCCCCTGTTATAGGCTGAGTCTTGTCCCTCCTCCCCAAATCCATATATTGACATCTCAATGCCCAGGACCTCAGAACGTGATTGCATCTGGGGATGGGGTCTTTAAAGAGGTGAGTGAGGTTAAATGCAGTCTTTGGGGCAGACCCTTTTCCATCGTGACTGCTGTCCTTATAGGAGGAGGACACAGACACAGAGGGACACACAGAGGGTTGACCACATGAGGACACAGGGAGAGGACAGCAGCGAGTCAAGGTCAAGGCCTCAGGAGGAAATGAACCTGCCTGCCCCGGGCGCCAACTTCTAGCCTCCAGAACCAGGAGAATACATTTCTCTGGTTTAGGGGACCTCTGTGGAACTTGTCACAGCAGCCCCAACTCCATGAGCAGTCACAGACCATGACGTCCCCCAGCCTCCAGCCCTATTACCTGCAGCCTAAGTCCAGGAAACTGGACCTTACCAAGGGCAGAAGACTGTGGGCTGCTGGAGAGCACGGTCACCATGGCCAGCCCCACACGGAGCAGCACGGAGCCTGGAATGCCCCTGCACCCTCCTGTAACTACAGAGCATCCACGTTTCGGCGGAGTGGGGGCCCTGGGCCTGGGTCTGCTTGAGATTCTACCAGCTTTATCTTCCTGACCATGCTCAGGACAGCTTTATCCTGACCATGCTCAGGACAGCTTTATCTTCCTGGCTCCCAGTGTCCTTTCCTCTAACACTGAGCGCTGATAACCTCCCTGCTCCGTATCTGATCAAGTCAGGGGCAGTATGGGAAAATCCTTCCAGGCATCTGACGCAGACCCAGAGGTGGAGTCTTATTATTATCTTCTCTCTCATGGTCTGTAGTCGGCTTAGATTATAAACACCTTTAAATGGACACAAATTTTAAGAAGCACAGAGTAATTTTTGTCCTCTCCAGATGGGTGAGAGGGAGGAGAGACACCGTCCTTCATAGTCTGAGATGCAAGGCACACCGGCCCCCTCGGAGGCCTGCAAGGCCCCTTCTGCCAATTCCCTTCGATTCCTACCTTCTCAGAGGCCACCGGGGGATCAGATCTCAGCACGCAAAGTGTGGTCCATGGGCCAGGAGCAGGCTGCCTGGAGTCCCACCACACCCCAGGTGGTGTGTGTGCCCAGACAAGCGGGTCCAGGAGGAGGAGGAGGGTATGACAGGATGAGGGGCAGGTAGCTGCCCCAGGCGCCACGGGCTGAAAAAATGCTTCAGTTCTCAGACCCAGACGGTACAAAGACAGCACCTTGGGGAGAGCAAACACTCCAATACTGTGATGAGTGCCAAACTAAGTGAGGCTCAGTGTTATCAGTTAGGCCACATGGTTCCAGGACAGAGACCTGCGACTGAGGCCCGGGGGGAACTGAGAGCCGCAGAGCAGGGTAAATGGCCTATCAGCAGCTCTTGCTGCCGCAGTTCAAATGTGTATTATGTCACTAGCTGAAAGTTTCCCCAAATTACTCAGCTCATTCTCTGTGCCGTTGTCTTCTGTCCTGTATTTCGGGTCTTCTCCAGAACACGCCCTGGGCAGGTGCGGTGTGTCTGGGGTTTTGCACTGACTGGGCAGTGCCAGGAGGTGCTCTAGGGGCCGAGAAGCCTGTGTGACCACACGTCCCTCCACACAGGCCACCATGGTGTCCCAGCCTTGAGGAAGACATGCCGGAAAGAGAAAGGGGTCGTGTTTTCTCCAATCTGCCAAATTCAGGTCAAAAGGGACATCTAACACTCGAAGTATCTGAAGAAATTACCAGGCCTCATTCAGCAGCTAGGAAATCATCACCTGTGCCCTCTCCGATTGTCCAAGGACGCCTGTTCTGATTCGGGGCCATTTCTACTGGCCTTGAAAGAATGGGTGTAAAATGGGAAGAACTGATCAAGACCAAACCCAACCTGTACCAGGGGCACAGAAAAAAGAGGCTAGTTATACATCAGTGCTGCTCTTGTTAAATAAAATCTTTTTATTTTGTTTCATTTGCCCTATTTAGGGCGACTGGTGTCCATGAGTCACCATAAAACAGTCTGTTAACAAGCTAGGCATTCAATAAAATGGTATTTTTACTCATGTAATGGAATTCAAATGTGGAAGGAAGAAAATCCACCCACAATTTAGCACCTGATGAATCAGAGAGCCTCCACTCCCGCTAACTCCACTTTCATCCACGCCAGGCCACGACAGAGGGGCTTTTTACAGAGCCCTTCCTGGTGTTCCGCAGCCCTGCGTGCTCAGTGGTAACATTCACATGCTCGATGGGAGTTCATGGCTCAATTCCGAGTTCTTTGTGGAACATTCAGGGTATTGACATTTTTTGAACAAGTGGAACGTTTTTGTAGATGTGGTGGCTTTCCCCCAGTTAGACTTCCTTCTGGGGGGGAACATTCCTAACCATGGGATAATGAAGTCGCCTTGGTACACATTCCCCTGTGCTCCTCCCAATGCACGGAATTGTGTGCAGCTGGTGGGCAGAGGGCGGTAAAATCAACTATAACCCAAGTCTCAGTACAATTGCTTGAAGGCTTTCTCCTATGCCTGTGAGGAGCAGCTGCGGCAAGGGCCGCTCATTTGCTGGGATTCCTCAAAAACCTTTGGCCGTGCTTTCTTCCTCACTTGGAGGTGAGAGCGGGCAGGCGGGGAGCACATGTGGCGGTGTGGACTATATTGGCCCAGTGGGCACTTCTCACACCTTTGGGTAGCAGCTGCCGGCCTCCCTTTTAAGTCATTTGCATCACTTTCTACCATTTTGGCCCTTGTTAGTTTTTTACAAACCAGACAGATGTGAGATAGTTTTGTTTCATTTGAATAGATTGTTTTCCACTCTTAAAAATTAATAATCCCAAGAGATAACATTAAATCTCTTCCTCCCTGATAGCATCCTGGATAAATATTCTCTGTTGGTTAAACCCACATCTCAGAAGAGGGTTATGTGTCTAAATTTGGGGTAAGAAATGCCCATCATAAAGCTCACAAACAGAAGAACTCTTAGTCTAAGGCTCTTCCCCTAGAGAGCCCTTGCCTATGAGCAGAACTCGGCCTGTGAGCAGAACTCGGCCTGCAGCCAGGCTGCCAGCTGGCTCTGTGACTGCACTGGCCACATGCCTCGGGAGTCCTGAGCTGGGGACTTTTGGAAAGAAGCTCAAGTGGTATTTTCTAACGGGCAGGTGTCCTCACATGACAGGCAAAGGGACACATGGAAAATAGAGAGGCCAGTACAAGCTGCCAACCTCAATGCTGAAATCCCCACACGTGGTCAGTTTCTTCAGCACCTACTATGGTGCTAGTCATCGTGCTGAAAATGAGGCTACAACAACGAACAGAATGAGGGGGTTCTGGCTTGGCCCCTGTTTCTCAGTGGTTAGGGTGCTGGCCACATACACCGGGGCTGGTGGTTCGAACCCAGCTTGGGTCTGCTCAAAACGAAAACCACAACAAAAAAAATAGCCAGGCATTGTGGCAGGCGCCTGTAGTCCCAGCTACTTGGGAGGCTCAGGCAAGAAAATCGCCTAAGCCCAAGAGTTTGAGGTTGCTGTAAGCTGTGATGCCATGGCACTCTGCCACATAGTGAGACTTTGTCTCAAAAAAAGTGGGGGGTTCCTGTCCTCCAGGACTTGTGGTCCCCACTGAGCACCCCAGGGTGCATGTTGTCTTTGGAGCATCCTCCCCCAGCACAGGGCCCCCGGGTGCTGCCCACTTACTAAGATAGTTTTTATTTTTATCAAGGGTGGAAAAAAGGTGATGAGAATAACATTCCATGACTCACAAAAATGATATGAAATTCTAAGTAATTGCAGGTGTCTGTAAGTAAAGTTTTGTGGGGCTTTGTGGGATACAGCCCATCCATTTGCACACTACCCATGGTTGACAGGGGTGACAGCAACAGGGTGCCAGATTTGGAGAAGGCACAGGATCACCTGCTCCAGGTGGCCTCCACCTGCTTCCCAGTGCGCCGGGCGTGGCCTGCCCCTCATGTGATCTCACCCAGCCTGGCAGGTGCCCACCTGTGTGCACAGGGGATGACTCCTTGGGCACAGACCTCTCACTACTTGCTTTGCTCCTGGAGGATGTGCCCACGTGCACTCCCCACATAGGGAGACAGCCCAGCACCCACATAGGGAGCAGAGCTGCTCTCCCAGGCACTGTGTTTTTGCTGCTGGCATCAGCTGAGGCTTCTGGGCCAGGCGCCAGGCATGGAGCTTTGCACACATGACAGCCTGGCAGGGGGTGTGACTAGCCCGGGGTAGGCCTGGAGAAGCACCCAGGCAAGGCAGGCCTGGCTGTGCCCGATACCCCAGTCCTCACCGCTGCCCACAGCACCACGCAGCCAGCTCCTCCGTAGACTCGCAGTAAGGGCCTGTTGACATGCTTTCCTCTTGGCCTGTGTTTGGGGATGTGGTGAGTAGGAGGCAGCAGTGCCAGGTGCCCCAGCCGGGGGTCTCTGTCCCTGCTCTGGTGCATACCATGAGGGTGGCAGCCCTGTGTCACTTCGCGGAGGGGAAAACACATCCTCTAAGAGCACAGAGTTCTTGCTCAAGCTCCTAAAACTATACACCGAGGTCGGAAGATGAGCAGGTCTGTGCTATGCCCTCCTCTGAGTGTCGGGGGCTGGGGGAGCAAACACCTCTCATCTTCGGAGGTGCCAGACACCTCTGCAGGCCTCCAAAGAGCTGCCTGCACCTGTCCACTCTGCTGTCCACACCCCTTGGGCTGCTCCCTGCGGCACATCAGTCACGGCCAGCACCAGGCAGGTACCCCAAAGTCGCGGGTTCTAGAGCCACCAGCATCACAGACGTAGTCTCCCTTCTAGACAATCTTTCTCTAAGAAAACCAATGCGTTACCCTCCTGCCCAGTGTTCTCTGGAAAGAACCATTGAGATCAGCCAGACTCCAAGCTGTGGCTACTGAATCCAGCCTCCCCCAGGGGAGCCGCACTGTGCCCACTGCATCGTAGGGCTCCCTTTGTCCTGGGGGAACAGTGCAATCCTCTGAACACATCCCATTATCCTCTATTCTTTACCCGATTTGTGGCTTCAAACAATTCTTATTCAGTGGAATAAGGAGCAATTAACAGGACTAGGGATTTATTAAGGATAAGTCATGCCAGACAGTTTTGACAGCTTGTTTTGAGTGTGACAGAATTACAAAATCCAAGGTTAGATGCATTATGTATTTAGACTTTTATGCAGCCTCTAATACCAGGCTTGTGAAATTATTCTTGCCAAATGCTTGAACCAGCCTGGATGAGACAGCCTCAGGTCCCGGAAGCCAAAACCGTGATCAGAGACAAAGGACAAATGACATCAGCGTGCCCAGAGGGGGCCAGGAGTGGCAGGAAGGGAGGGGGGTCTTATGAGGGGGCATAAAGGTCGATGTTAGGGTTTGGTTCCCGGAACATCTTTGTTATTGCTCTGGAGAGGGAGGGCACACTGCTGGCCACCAGGGCCATGTGGAAGGTGGCGGTGCCAGCCCCCTGATGCTGGCCTCGCCCCACAGCTGCTTAGTGGCTTCCGAACATGAATAGGCGATGGAGGCACCAGAGCAGCAGCAGAACTAGGTACATCCCCTTTCTGCTGCCCCAAAACACCCCACAGGAAGGCACAGAGGGAACTCTAATGGAATCAGAATGTGGGGAGGGCCCCGGCTGTCCTGCAGTAAGGGCTGGGGTGGGTGAACTGTGATGGAATAAGATCAGAGTGTGGGGAGGGCCCCGGGTGTCCTGCAATAAGGGCTGGGGTGGGGTGAATTGTGTCCCAAGAGAGATGCTCTGGTCCTAGCCCAGTACCTGGGATGTAACCTTGCTCAGAGAAAGGGTCTTCGCTGATATAATTATTTAAGATGGTGTCCTATTCAGTTAGGATGGGTTCTAATCCGAGATGACTATCATTTCTGCAGAAAGGGACACAGACACATGCAGAAGGGGGGCAGTCCTGTGACCACGGGGTGGCACACCTCCACCCCAGTAGCACCTGGGATGGCCAGGCACCACCTTTGTGCTGGGAAAAGCCTGGCACAGCTCCTCACTCTGAGTCTCCAGGAGGAGCCAGACTGCTCATGCCTCGGTTTTGAGTTTCAGCCTCATGACTATTCTAGAATAAGTTTCTGTTTAACCCACCCAATCCATAGGGCTTTGTTGCTGCTACCCTGGGACACTGGTACAAGCTGTATCTCAGAAATGCAGAATCAAAGAGCAGAGGCCGACAGCCCCATCTCCCCCTTTAGGCCGGAGGTGCAGTGATAAACTGGGGTACTCTGAAGACTGGAGAGCGGGGAGCAGATTCATTTTCCCTCCAGGGTACAAGTGAGGAAAGAGGAGGTTCCCACCCTCCAGGGAGCCCCAGGGAGGAGTCGGGTCACTTGGGTCCTTGACAGCACGCCTGCTAGCTGGCGCTGGTGGCACCCGATGGCACCTTTTGCTCGTATTTATAAAACGGAGCACACGCATCTCCAACACTTGGTTAATCGACCCTAATTCTGTGCTGAGCTACTATAATCTTTAATTCTCTCCCACCATACCTCTGATAATAATTATTTTTATCTGTTCAGGAGTACTGAATCATCTGATTTATTTCTTCTCCCTGAGGACATGTAGCGTTCATCTGCCAAATGTCCAGATTCTAAACGCGTTTTCTCCCTCTTAAACAGACTGTTTGGTTCCCAGAACGCAGAGATTCCACTTATGCTGCAGACCAGCAATTCTCAACCTGTGGATCGCGACCCCTTTGTGACAATGAAAATACATCGCGGCATTAGGAAGGTTGAGAACCACTGCTAGACGCTGTTACCGATTTTCAGGTTTGTCCCACCCAGTACCAGCAGAGCCACAGTCGTGTAGGAGCAGAGCGTGGAAGGTGGTGCGGGGTCCCTCCTGTCCCCTGCAGGCCCACCCTCCACACCAGCAGCCTTCCTGTGAGTTTACCTCTGCATCTCATCTATAAGGCGTCAGCTCTGATCTCACAGCCCCTTCATGTCACACTGGGTGTGATTGGCTAAAACCAGGTGTCACAGATATGACATCATCACATTAAACTCCCAGGAGGGTGACAGGTGATATCATCAAATTACATCCCAGGAGGGGAACAGGTGCTGACTCCTCTGGTTTTTCTTGACACTCTATCACTCTCCCAGGGTCTTCACAAAATATCAGAAATAGTCCCAAAACACCTCACAGAGCCCATGCAGAAGAGATGACACAGCTACAATCAGCTATTTATCATTCATGCTTTCTTTTTATGGAAATTGAGAACATACTAACCAAAATATTGCACTATATGGTACACGGAATCGAGATAGAAAATAAAATGTAATTAAGGATAGAGATGTATCACAGCACACAAATAACTAGAAGGAAATGTAGAATTTAGCAAATGCTCTAAAAATGCCATAAAAATGCTTTTGATGTTCATAAGTTTTGAGGGCATGTCCGCTATCTCAGTGCCCCATAAATTCATCTTCTTAAAAAAGCGACAGAGTGTCATTGCAATTCTCTGTGGGGGTAGTAAGATTGATTTAATGAACGGTGCATAGATTCATTATTTAAACATTAAAGTACAAACCATTGAAAGAAAATGCATAAAAGTATTTGTCTAACAAAGGGCAGGGGACCTTCTGAAGCCAGGAGAGAGTCAGTGTGGTCGAAGAGGACCAGTGACAGGCCAGTCACAGCCTCAGGCAAGTCAGATAGTCCTGCACCTACGGATTGATTTTACCTAACCGCAGTGTAAAGGGTGAGCAAGCCAGCAGAATAATGGGCGAAGCCTAAAACCAGGCAGCTTGAAACAGAGGAAATAAATCTAAACCTCATGCTGGTGACAGTGTGATCAACTTCACTAGCAGCCAATGAAAAGGAAAGTCAGACACCAGTTAAGTGCCATTTTTCCCTTAACTACATTACCAAAAATTAAAAGAATGATATTATCTAGTGCTGGCAAAAATGCAGGTGAGCAGGCTGTCCCATTCATCTCTGGTAGGACACAGATGAGGCAACCTTCAGGGACAGCAACTCAACAACCTGGATTTGGGTTAAAATGTGCACATGCCCTTTGCTCCATGCCCTTCAGGAACCTATTTTCCATAGAAATCAGAGTAAAGATGCATAAGAACATATGATTAAGGAGGCTTGTTGTAACCTTGTTGCATGGTGGCAAAGCCCTGGAGATGGCCGGAATGCTCACCTCCAGAAGCACGGCCTTGTGAGTGGGGGACGGCCATGCACTATGTTTTAAAATGTATTAGATCTCCGCTATTGACCTGGAGATGTCCAAGATGCATCTTCCCAAGGGAGGCGTCTCAGCCTGTGAGGGATGTTGTTACAAAATACCTCCAACCAGGTGGTGGCCTAAACAGCAAAACTGTATTTTCTCACAGTTTTGGAGGCTGGAAGTCCAAGATCAAAGTGCTGGAAAACCCTGTCCAGGGAAGGCGGGGGGTCAGGGGGACAGTGGCCTCATCGAGAAGCAGCCGTGCTGCTGAGAGAGACCTCGGGCTTCTCTTCTCTGCTCCCGGGGCTGGATCGCAGCTCACTGCAGCCTCCCACTCCTGGGCTCGATGGTCCTCCTGCCTTCCAGCGTCTTCCTCTTTTCCTAAGGACATCAGTCCTATGGGATCCAGGCTCCATCCTTGTGACCTTGTTTGACCTCAATCCCCCCTCAGAGGTCATGGCCACCTCCAGCACAGTCACATGGGGAGCAGGGCCTTACCTTGTGCATCGTGGGGGTCACAATTCAGCCCATTGCATGAGGCAAACATTTACACTTATGTGACATGTCCATGTTCTTCAGAGGAACGTATGTAGCATGTTTTTATTATTATTTAAAGATGGCAAAGAAAACATTGGCTATGAAGCAGTTTCCCTCTGAGTGAGCGCAGAATCCTCTGAGAAGGCCGTGCCTTTCCCAGTGCTCATGGGACTGAGTGTGGGGAGCAGGGTGGGAGGCACTGACCAGCCTTTTCTTCAGATGCCACTAGTTAAGATTATCATGTATTACTTTAGTAATTTAACATTTTTAATGAAGAAACATTTAGCTGGCGTCATTGGGTGCCTGAGGTTCCAGTCCAATTTGCTCATGACCTGTAACCCTGCAAAGCCAACCCAGGGCTCCTGCTGCACCGCTAGGCCCTGGGTGGGGGCTTTCCCAGGAGCCCACAGAGACCTGGCCTCTCAGAGGCGTCGCCCTGACCCCCGCTGTGATGAGCATCGGGTCAGCTCTGAAGCTGTCTTGCTAAATAGATGACCTTATTAGAGGAACCAGCCACCCTCTAAAATATTGGAGGTGACCCTCAACTCTGCATTTCCATGCAGGAGGGAGGGAAGAACTCTGCAGAATGCCCAAACTCAGTTCCAACCAATGTGGCTAGAGAGGGCTCCTTCCCTCTGATGTTTTCAAAAGTTCAGGATAAAGGGCACGGAAAGGCCCAAAGAGCCTAATTATTTTTTTTACTTGACTTAAACAATGGGCAGGAGAATAAGAGCTCTCTTAATATAAAATTTAAAATCTCTCCACCAGAGCTCTATCCACACCAGCACTTCCTTTAATCACTTATATTCATCTTATTGACCACGTAGGACTGTGGTGGGGGCAGGTCCCGGAGCCCAGGCCCCTCCATTCTTGGGCAGTTGGGTTCACATTGCTCTGACAAAGGGAGACATCACTGTCCCTTTCCTGTCCCACATTAAACTATGCCCTGGGGGAATCCGCAGGGACAGGGGTGGCACCACCAACGTGGGGCCACGTGGGGACCGCTCCTCAATCCCGAGTGGAGAGAAGGGAGGTGGCGGGGGGAGAGGGTAGCACCTGGGTTAGACCCCAGCCCCCAGCGGTACAGGCCAAGGCGGTGACGGCCCAGAGCCTTGCGAAGCAGCCACTGTCCTCCTTTCTGTGGAGCATGTGCCATCGTGGACTCTTTAAATTTCTCTCTTGTTAGCGACCTGGATATAGACAAAGATTCCCCACCTACAAGAAAACAGCTTCACATCCGCAGTGAGCATTCCAGGATGCAGAGCCCAGGAGTCAAGAACAAGTCGGCTCCGGAGGTTGTTGCTGGGGGATGAGTGGCCCAGTGCGGCCACTTCCCAGCCCTGCAGGAGAAACCCCCAGGGTAGCTTGCTACGTGAGATCTTCTGGTGCACAGGGCTTACAGCCTGTGTCTTTCATGCTGCCAGGCCTCAGCTGTCCCCTGTCTAGCTGCTGGGGGTTTAGGGGTTTGGGCCTGTTTGTTACTTGCTGTTACAAGCGCAGACTGACGTCATCCTCTGTCAGTTCTAGAGCCTGGAGTCCACGCTCAGCAGTGGGCGGGGCTGTGCTCTGTCGGAAGGCTGCGGGGAGGATCCTTCCCGGCCTCATCCCAAGTCTGGTGGTCCCTGGCGGTCCTCAGTGGACCTTGGCTTGTAGGCAAGGGTGTCCTGAATGAGATGCACCCGAAGAGGGAATCATTCCTTGTTTGTGCCTCAGCTTCCTAAGTGCTGCTCACTTGGCCCTTCCAGAGCCCTCCCCCCATTCAGCTTCTCACAGTCGAGCCAGGCAGACAGCAAACAGGAAACCCCAGCAAGAATGTCATTCCTTGTGTCCCAGGGCAATGCCCAGACACGGGGAAAGGGCTATTTTGTTTCAGCAGCTCCCCCCAAATACATAAGCCTTGATCCTCTCACCACCATCAACCAGAACCCTGAGACAGTGAGTGACACCATCTCCGTGGACATCCTGACTCCCGCTGCACCTGCCACGCTGAGGCGGAGACTAGGGTCGCAGGTGGACGCCTGAGCAAGTGAAACAGAATATGCGTGCATGGGTCTATTCAAAATAGCAAGTGGGATTTCCCTAGACCAGCGGTTCTCAACCTGTGGGTCGCGACCCCTTTGTAACAATGAAAATACATTCTGCATGTCCGATATTTACATTATGATTCATAACAGTAGCAAAATTACAGTTACGAAGTAGCAAAGAAAATAATTTTATGGTTGGGGGTCCCCACGACATGAGGAACTGTATTAAAGGGTCGCAGCATTAGGAAGGATCAGGAAGGTTGAGAACCACTGACTTGGACCAATGTCTGGGAGGACCCTCTGTAGGTAAAAGTGACGCCAGAATCTAAAGAGGAAAAAGTTGGTTCTGAAAATTCAGCACCATTTTTCCGCAGGTGACTAATGAGGGAGAGAGCTCCAGCGACTTCACCTGCAGAAGAGAGCTGCGTCCTGTGTGTCCCCGTGGGCCCCGCGTTGTTCTCTAGCTCATTGTCCTTCTCAATGATTCTCCGGCAGGATTCTCCATCTCTTTAGAGCTGGGACACCCAATTATCCATTGCTTTATTTATTTATTTTTTTTTGAGACAGAGCCTCAAGCTGTCACCCTGGATAGAGTGCTGTGGCATCACAGCTCACAGCAACCTCCAATTCCTCGGCTCAAGCGAGTCTTCTGCCTCCACCTCCCAAGTAGTTGGGACTACAGGCGCCCGCCACAACGCCTGGCCATTTTTTGGTTGCAGCCGTCATTGTTGTTTGGCGGGCCCAGGCTGGATTCGAACCTTCCAGCTCAGGTGTACGTGGCTGGTGCCTTAGCCCGTTGAGCCACAGGCGCCAAGCCACCATTGCTTTATTTTATGGTATCTACCACCTCCCCTATAAACTCCTGTTGGAAAATTTTTTCAATCAAACCAAGTGAAAAGAATTTGGATTTAAAATCTCACAGTAACTCTACAATGTCCTCCTATCCCACACCAATGGCATAACTGTCCAGTCTGGCAATAGACACAGGCTTTCCCTTCCGGCTATGGGGCTTTAGAGTCCTTTGGAAACGTCATGAAGTTCATCATGAACGTCATTCATTCTCATGAATCAGGAAAATTCATGCCTCCAAATGCCACCTGCCTCAGTCTGTAGTAAGAAAACAAAATATGCTAATTTCTCCTTCACCAACCTCATTAACTACCAAAAAAATTCCAAATTTATATCCATTCATTCTTACTTACAGATATTATTTTAAAATGCCTAGACATCTCTGGGCAGCGCCTGTGGCTCAAAGGAGTAGGGTGCTGGCCCCGGAGGTGGTGTGTTCAAATGCGGCCCCAGCCAAAAACTGAAAAAAAAAAAAAAACCTAGACATCTCTACAGAGTCTTCTGTTGCAGTTAGAGTAACTAAGAAAAAAACCACAGAGGGACATCACCCAGGTGGCACATGCCACATACAGGGAACTGCAGAAACAGGGTTTCCAAACGGCTTCACTCCCGCAGCATCCTCAAACCCCCAGGGTCCCCAGCCTTCTGGCCTCTTCCACACCAGACAGAGAAGGTGGAGGAAGGACCACGCCGGCACCCCCAATTCAGAGCCTTCCGTCTTCAGCTGGCAAACAGGTGCAGCTGCTCTGATGTCCCACCTCGGAACACACTCATTAGCCAGAGAAGCAAGAAATTGTGCACCACGTTCAAAGCGACTCTCCAAACCAGGTGACGTTTGTTCACATCCTGTCTGGGTGTGTGCCTGCGTGAGGGCACAAGAGAGGGCCCACAGGGTGACAGCGAGAGCCTGCGTGGAGTCCAGCTCCCCAACGCCCAGTAGGTCTCCGGCCTAGCTCTACAGTCCTGTCCTGGTTGAGACCCTGAGTGGCAGAAGTTGATATCAAGTTTGAAATCCACTCACCCATAACATTAGGTGTTATGAAAATCTGAGCACCTTTGATCGGAAAGGCAATATCTAGAGGATTAAGCCAAATTTCTCACTTAGAGGAGGAAAGCGCTCAGTCTGGAATTACCTGCTGCCACTCGGCAAAGCCCGTCCTGCCTCGGTCTCGTGGAGGCACCCACAGCACTTTGTTCTCGCTGCATTGTTTCAGTGTCCACTGAGAGGATTGAATTAATCTCTCCCTTTTAATTTTGTGTCACCCCTCCTCCCACATTCCTTGGGAACGGCATGAATTTTTAATCCCCCCTTGGGGGAGGGGAAGGAGGTTGTTAACCCCTTGTCCAGGCAGAATCCAGAGGGCAGGAGCTGGGAAGAAAGGTCCCCCTGCTGGACCCATGGGGAAGGACATCATCCAGGTAGGCAGGGCAGGGCCCCAAAAGTGGGCAGCAGGGAAAATGCACCTCCTTCTTCCCCAGGGCCTGTAGCTCAGGCTTAGTGACCTGCCTCACACTCTCCCCACTAAGACAGGTGGCGTCGAGCACCTGAGCTCGTGTTGTGCAGAAATCGACACATGTCCATGCCCAGGCAGGCCTCAAAACACACAAATACACAGGCCTGTGCCCAGGCAGGCCTCAACACACACACAGACACACAGGCCTATGCCCAGGCAGGCCCAGATACACACACAGACACACAGGCCCGTGCCCAGGCAGGCCCAGATAAACACACAGACACACAGGTCCGTGCCCAGGCAGGCCCAGATACACACAGACACACAGGCCCGTGCCTAGGTAAGTCTCAAAACACACACAGACACACAGGTCCATGCCCAGGCAGGCCCAGATACACACAGACACACAGGCCCGTGCCTAGGTAAGTCTCAAAACACACACAGACACAGGTCCATGCCCAGGTAGGTCTCAAAACACACACAGACACACAGGCCTGTGCCCAGGCAGACCCAGATACACACAGACACACAGGCCCGTGATTTCCTGTGTAGCTGTGGATTAGCGTGGACTTGTTATTTAGTGTGTAGCTACAGTTTAGTGTGGACCTGTGATTTCATGCTTAAATCACAGCTAAAATTGTGTCATATCTGGATTCAGCGGAGATGTTTTGATTGTTCTCTGCATAAGGAGTCAGGAATTGTGGCATTTTGGGGTATTAATAATCTTCCCAAATAAAATATCTTTAGGCTACTATCTCATGCTGGGGACAGCCATCTGTTACAGTGCCTTTCAATTTTCTGGACATGACCCACTTTTGACATTGCAACCCATTACATAAAGTGTTACCAAATAACACTCTCTTTTTCTATAAGATACACTTCGATATTTTGTATATTTACACACACTGTATAATACACACACACAAACACATATACATATCTTCTACCTCCTGGTCGTACTTCACTAAACAGATTATCGCTTACTAGTGGGAGCAGACTTCTGATGGACCCAATTCCCCTTCATTTCCTGGCTGGCCCACCCCTCTTGTTTCATTAGCAAGCAGAACCCCATGTCTAATTGAGCAGGTTCTGCACTGCACAAGTCCAGGACAGCGTAACACCCTGCTAGTGTGTAGCACAGTATAGGGTGGGCTAGCTCTGTCCACAGTGTAGGGACAAAGGAAAAGCTTCTCTTCTTCCCTTTTTGAAGGTTCACCAAAATGACTGACAATAGATTACTAGGGGGAAAAGCCATAAAAATGTATTAATGTGCAGAAGCAAAGGAGCCAGATAAAAATGAGACTTGAGAAGGGCCAGATAAATGAAGCTTAAATTCCCCCGCAGAGGACAGGAAGTGGGGGCTACAGGTCATTCTGAGGAGCAGCAGATAACTCTTAGGGGAGTGAACAGACCTGGAGGCAGACAGCACCCTACCCAGGGGACTGGCGTTTTACGGGGAGGGGAGGGCAGAGCTGTGCCATGAGCAAGGCTCCGTGTGGCCGAGCTCTCCGTGTGGCCACCTACAGCTGCTCTCAGAAGGGACGAGTGTCTCTGTGGGTGTGGTGATGACTTGTAGACTTCTCTGGGGCCAGAATCTTTCCTGGCTATGTGATAAGGTTCCTGGGGAGACAGACTTAAGACAATTGCATTTCTTTTGGAAAGAAGTTCCCTGGGTCAGATAAGGAAACTGGGGCTGGGAAGGAAACCAGAGAAGGCTACAAAGTTCTTGGTTCTGAGGCAGCTCCTAAGACCTTCCAGTTGTTCCTAAACTCGAGGTGCTCCGAGAGCCACAGAATCATACTATGGGGTGTCATCTCTGCACCCTAATCATAGCGAATGACATTGGAACTTGTCTAAATTTACTTAGTGAATTAAATTAGTGCTAAAATCAAGTCGCTAAAGCTCTTTGGGCCTCATCAGCCAGTATAAAATGAAGCTGATGCAGCCCAATTTGAACCTCAGGGTTGAGGAAACATTAAACGGCAAAGGAGCCAGTCTCCTCGTCACGACTGTCAATTCTGATGCTTTCTCTGTTTGAACATTCCAAGTTTTGTAGGGGATGCTGGTGCTCACCCCTAGCTGAGGCAGAGGGCCCTCATGCCCCATCTGCCATGCCCAAGTGGCACTCGGAGTGCAGGGCCCTAGGTCCCCTCCGAGGTAGTAGGTACAAGGAGCCAGCAGTCTCGACCCAGGGACTGCAGCTCAGAGTTCCGATGTGCAAAGCCAAGGTTAACCCCCAAACGCCAGCTCCCAGCCCTGGGTGCCCCTTAGAAAACAGCAATTCATTGAGACCCTTGTTCACAGGGGTCTGCCTGCCACGATTGTCAGGAGAGGAGGAGAAACACTAGCTGGCAAAGCAAACGTGAAGGCCCGTCTCTGGTCTGTATAGTGCTGTGTTGCTAACTGGGTTTTACTACAACTGCCATTAATCCAAAGTTTTAAGAAGTAAATAGAAAACAGAAGAGTGTCCTCAGTGCTGAAATGCTGGCTGTGTTTTGCTGAATAGACGTGATTTCGTAACGAAGCAGGGGAAGTGTCAAGTGGGAGTGTTCCCACCCACCCAGGTGGCGGGAGTGGTCTCTCACTTGTCACTAGCAACGCGGGTGCCGTGTAGTCAATGCTCTCAACTCCGGGCGTCAAGAAGCATCCCCTATGGAGCCCCCCACTGCCCCAGGTTGCACAAAGACAGCTTTGCCAGGGGAGGACAACCGCTGCGCGTCACAAACAGCGGCAAGCAAAGGTTGCTGCATGTGAACTTAATTTCTTCTTTCTAAAAACAGGAGAGCAGCGCTACAAACAAAACCCTGGCCAAGAAGGGTGTTTCCAATTGGGCCAGGTGGTAAATCTCTGGGAACTAAGGGCTGCACAAGTCGTGTGTTACTAAATAGCTGCCACCTCGTCATCTCTATTTTTATAAGCTGCCCCACAAAATCGATAACATTGAAGACCTCTGAGCTATCTGGAGAATGATGTCAATTAAAATAAATGAGCCTTATTTTCTAATAATTCCCTGTGCCACATAACCCATGCCACCTCCTCTCTAGCCAATTCAGTGGGCCAGCCTCAGGTCAGGTGTAGGGGCCACCGAGTCCGGCTTCCAGGCTGCCCCACCCCCACAGCCCAGAAGGTAACATCTGTAACTCCAGGGCAGCTGGGACACCCTTCCCCGAGGGTCTTGCTGTCCTGCCCTGGCCCAGACAGGGTGTGGAGGGAGCCACGGGCCCTGTGTCCCTCTGGAGAAAGTTTCCAGTGTCTTCCTGGCCTCACAGTCACAACGCAGAGGCAGTCTGAGGAGCCCCAGCTCTCAGAAACCACATTAGACCCCCAGAGGGCATGAGCTGCCCTAAAGGGCCTTTTTCCTACAGCCTTAGCTGGGATTCTCCTGGACAGTTTATGTGGAAGGTTCTGGAGAGGGAAAGGAAGGCTGCATTTGCAAACTGGGTACCCCCTGAAAGGAGCTTAATTCTACAGGAACATACCCACAGGGGCTCTCACTGAGTGTACATCTGTTCCCTTGTGCCAAGTTGGAGAACGCGGTCAGGCAGAGAAGGCAGAGCTGACAGCAGGAAGGCAGGGAAGGCTGAGGGACTGTGGATGTGGCCCAGTCCTGCCAGTTCCCTCCCTCAGACTCAGGGGTTTGGGAGTGACCAGGCTCCAGTGAGTGACGTCCCCCCGTGGTCGGGCAGCCCTTCCTCATGGATGGATGTGTCAATGGAGGAAACACAGACCAAGAGCTCAAAGCAAGGCCCGTTCAGAGCCACAGAGTGACAAGATGGAGGAGCTTAGCCTGAGGCCAAGGGAGCCAGGTGCAGAGCCCAGGACGTGGAGATAGCAGGTGGGGGAGACTGGGGCCCTGATTCCTACAGGACAGGCCTAGGCATGGAAACAGACTTCCTGGGACTCTGAGCACCCTCAGGGCTCCCCGGAGGCTGACCACCCCTGGGGCATTAAGTCCCCGGGGCCAGTGGACTTCTCCAGAAGCCACAATGCTGATAATGGCAGAATAAGAAGAACAGGGAAAACATCAGGGGTGGGGTGAGGAGAGGGTCAGGGAGAGCTGGGGACTTCCTCAGAGCCCTCGGGCAGAGTGCAGGACAGGTGCGCACTCATCTGTGTCTGCCCTGGTCCTGACCAGGGATGGAGCCAGGAGGGGCAGTGGCTGCCTAGGGCCACTGCGCAGAGCCGCTGTCTCACTGGCAGCCCTCCTGGCCAAAAGAGGAGACTTCAGCCTCCTACAAGTCTTCTAACCAAGGGAGACCTGGCCCTGGAGAAGCAACTGAGCCACACATCCTCCTACGCACATGAAAGAGCAAGAGTAACTCCATTTTGTAACAAACCGCCCACTTTCGGTCTATCAAGGCCAAGCAGGGTGCTCACCCCATCTGCAAGATAGCAGCCCGAGCCGAAAAACAACTGTCTGATACAATAGGCGTAAAAAGTATCTAAAGTAGCCAATCATACTCGCCACAGCCTGGAAATCCCCTACCCCGCTACTAACTGCAATAAAACCCCCAGCAACCCAGGGGTCGGGGTCCTCAGCACACTCCCACTGCGACAGGTAAACTGAGGGCCCAGGCTCGAGCTTGAATAAAGGCTCTTTTGCTTTTGCATCGAGTTTGTCTCCCTGGTGGTCTTTGGGTATTACGTGATCTGGGCAAAACACACGCCGCCCTGCCTGACCAGCACAGAGCAGTCACTGGCTGGACACGGCCTGTCACATACTTAGGGGCCACGTGGTGCTTGAGAGCCCAACTCATTGTCTCTCACTTCCCAATCCCCCTTAGGAATGTGGTTTCTCAGGGGCACCCCCATCTCTCCCACCCAGGGGTGAGTTCTCCAAGGACCCCATGGTAATAGCCCCTCAGCTTTGAGGACACGGCTTGGGGATCGTAGTTTCATTCCTTCCTTATAGAGCAGTGGTTCTCAACCTTCCTAATGCCATGATGTATTTTCATTGTTACAAAGGGGTTGCGACCAACAGGTTGAGAACCGCTGTTACAGAGACACAGGCAGAAGAAAAATGCAGGAAGATGTGCCCTGTGGGGAGCCACGCCCGGCAGTGAACACTTCCCGTGTTCTTTACTGAACGGGTTCTGTGGCCACCGCACAGAAAGAGATAGCGATGAGTCGGCCGTGGCCCCAGGTGCTCACCTGGCCCTGATCCGGGCAGGGCAGGTGGCTTGAGCAGAGACCCTTGTGCTTAGAGTTTGGTCAAGAAGCCAATGACTGAAGGAAGCAGCACCGCAGGGTTGTGAGGTTTCTGAGTGCGAAAGATGAGAGACCTCCTAGGAGTTTCCTGGGGAAGACGGTGGAGCTATGTGAATGGCCTGTCACACCACAAGTCAGCCAGAGGAAGAACGCTGACTGCCCACTACCTAAGCGTGGCCTTGAAGGCAGCTCTCCCAGCTGCTCACACCAGGTCCCCCACCACACGTCTGCAAGGATCTTGCTGGGCAGCAGGCTCCAGTGTAGCTGGCCCCCGCCCCTTCCTGCCCCGCAGCTCCAGGTAAGAGGGTGGCTGATGGCCCCCGTTCCCTGTAGCTATGGCTTTCAGGTCAGCCCGGTCACACAGGTGGACGCAGCGCAGTGACTGCTTCCAAATTACTTTGCAGACCCAGTGCTTCTGGAAAAATTGGAAAAGTGACTTCATCTTGATCCCCTCGGGATGTAATATCCTCAAAGACAAGAGAAGGCAGGGCTGTGGCCCGTGTCCTCCAGGTAAATTTCTGTCTGGCTGAGAATGGGGCCACTGAAAGCCCCAGACTCCTACACAACGGCTCCTGGGCCCGGTCACCAAGTGTGGCACGTGAACATGGGAGGGCAGAAAACACAAGTTGGTGCCACCTGATGGCGGAGTCACGGTCCCCATCCCATGTTTCCGTGACCTCCTGTTAACACAGAGATGTCAGTCTCTGAGCAGGGCCACTTCCAGGGCCAGAAATCATGGACAGTCCACTGTCCAGCAGGCTGTCAGCAAGGGGAACCAGTGCCCTCCTACGCGTGCCTCTGTCCTCCAGAACTCTGCAGTCATTTCCTTTGCCCTCTCTCCCTTCCTACCCTCTGGAGAAAGGCGTTCTCTTCCCCCTCACAGAGCCAGGCTCTAAGTCAGCAGTTCTCAGCCTGTGGGTCGCAACCCTTTTTTAACAATGAAAATACGGCTTTTTTTTGTGGCATTAGGAAGGTTGAGAACCACTGCTCTAAGTTATCAAAGTAGTAAGAGTCAGTTTATTTTTAAATCTATGCTGGCAAACACATATATATGCACACATAGACACACACACGCACACACTCACATATAGACACACATAGATACACAGACACACTAACACACAGACACATGTAGACACACAGACACACTCCCATGTAGACACACACACACTCACACATCTTTCCTGGCCCTGCGTGACAATAAGAATCAGCTCAAGCTGAGTGTCAGGGCCAGCTCTGCCCTGGGGTGGAGGGACGCGTCGGCACTCAGGTGACCACTGAGGACCTAGGTATTCCCAGATGCAGGTGTCAGCCCTGCAACAGAGCTTCCCGAGGGGCTGCATGAGGCCCTTCCTGTGAAATTGTCAAAGATGCCTCCTGAAGGTCGCGTGTGCAGGTGCTTGTGGGGAAGCTGTGGGCCCAAGAGACAGACCCCAAGTGCCCAGCTCTCCCCTGGGTGCTGCTGACTTGTGGGTGATGCTTCCTTCTCATTTGTAGCTTAGGTAACATAAAAAGAAGACATGCCTTCTGTCAAGGCTGGCTGCCTCAGTCCTGTAACTCAGAGCACTGTGGCGCCCTGGCCCCATCGCCATTCCTGCTCCCTCGTCTGAACCAAGCACCCTCCAGAGAGGCGGACGTGTGCAGACTGCCTGCCTCCCGCTACTTGCTCTAAGACAGGGTGCAGTGCCCAGAAGGGACGGCAGGACTTCCAAAACCAACTTCTGTTCTCTGAGTGGTAGAGGATAGTGGAGAATGATGGTCTAACAACAGTTCCCTCAGAACAACACGGAAAATGTCTGTGTTCTGGGCACTCATCACCTGCGTGCTCAGAGGGGAAAGTGTCAGCCCTCTGTGGACCAGCAGCCATGTGCAGTGGCTTCCAGGGCCCCCACCCTCAGACTCTGCCCCTACAGGGCTCACGGGCATCTGACCCTCGGGGTGAACACAGCTTTGGGTTGTACAAGAACAATTCTCCTTCCTCCATAGCCAAGTGCCCAGTCTGTCCCGGAGGTGGGTTGTACATCCTGTATCCCCCACCAGAAATCTGGAGGTCTCAGGGGAGGAGGGGTGTGGGGGGACACTCAGCCTCGGAGCCTCAGTCCGAGGTTGTACATCCTGTATCCCCCACCAGAAATCTGGAGGTCTCAGGGGAGGAGGGGTGTGGGGGGACACTCAGCCTCTGGGCTGCCCCTTTAGCCTCTCTGGGCCCCCTGCTGGCCTTGCCAAGAACCGCGGAAGCTCCATTTTTATTCTGATGAATGCCCGATGTTGAAACGTCTTCCGATTTGACAAGATACAAAATTTAGGTGCTGAGAGAGATACTTCAATTTCAAGCTTAAAGATTACTTTGGGTCCCCCAGGACTCAGAAGCAATTTAGAGCTGATACCCTGAACAAGAGAAAGGTTAGAAGATTAAGACCAACTGCTGTTTGGATAAATGGTTGGTAATTGCCCATATCCGCAATTATACACTGGCACATAATTTCTTTTCCGCTACCTTTCTCCTCTCCTGTGTCCCATCAGGATTTATTCGGAAGGAGCCCACCTTGATCTTCTTCTGCCGAGCCTTGGTGACGTCATGCTCCACCTCGTCCATCAGAGCCCTGCACGCTGAACAAGACAGAAAACAGCCGTGGTCAGGGCAAGAGAGCCAGAGCTGAGCCCTCAGCAGCGGTGTCTCGGGGTGTGGCAGTGTGGGGCACCCTCTGGGCCGTGCTCTGGCTGGAATAGCAGGCACAGTGACCTGTTCTAGGGGCTGGCGGAGATTCTCGTCCTCTGCTGAGTTTTCAAAGGTGGTCACACTGAGCCTAGTTTCTCTGCATTTCCTTTTGTACTCTATGTTTTTAAAAAAACATAAGCAACGTACTTCCGCATATAAAATGTGCTTTCTTAAACGAATGAAGGTGTGTGTTTCTGAGTGGCAGCGTCTCAAAGCCCCTCTGGGTTGCATTAATTATACCCAAGTAGCTTCTGCATTATGGCAAAGGTTGGCCCAAACTGCGCCTGCTCCCAAACATCCATTTTTGCTGGACTTAAAGTCTAAGGGACTCACTGTAACTATTTTTACGGGCAATCCAGCTGGGTTTTCCCTTCTCCCCCTCTTCCCAGGCACGTTGCTGCCCAGCTTGAGACCACTGAGGGCTGCGTGGGTCTGAATCCTCACAAATGAAGGTCAACGAAGTGATGCCTCCAACATCAGCCTTGTTTGCTGAACTGGAAACTGACTTCAGGTTTTTTGTCTTTGCCCTGTCCATGAGCTAGAAGTCAGCGTGACAGGACCAGCCCAAAGAGACAATCCCAGTATCCAGACAGCATGAAGCAGAGGCTGCCACTGTCTGGACGGCCCCCACCCTCTGGCTGTGAAATGAGCTTCTGAGTGGAGCATTTGAGTCTCTGTGTTTAGGACTGCGTTTCAGTCTCTGTGAGGACAGTGTGAGATTCGCTTGCCCGGAGCTGGACTTTGGCACAGCTGTCTGACACTGCATTTAGCAGCATCCTCTTACTGCGTTTTAGAATGTGGTGGCTGATGGTGGGCCCGCACTGCTTATGACCAAGGCCAGTCATGGTCAAGAAGGTGGCAGTGTGCTGGGTGAGCACTCCCCACATGTCACACCCTTACATATGTGCTGCTACCTGCTATGGCAGCCTAGTGCTTGGTGACCGGCCCTGTTTCTCAGAGTGACCTGGAGAGATGCAATGACTCTTTTGGGTTTCTTGGTGGCCCAGAGCACAGACAGATGTCAGCAGCCTCGAGCCACCACTGGAGCACACCCCAGACCTGGGGACACACAGGGCTCCTGCTGGCCAGGTGACCCTAGATCAGCCTGCGTTGTCACAGAACACCATGAAACCCGGTATTGGGCTGTCAATCTGATGCCTGACCTCAGGCAGGACACCCTTCTCCCCAGGCCACTCAGTGGCCAGAGAAGTTTTGCTCAGCCCAGCGCCAGAGGCACGGGAGGTATATCTTGGGCATCCGCGTCCACACTTGCCATCTGAATGTAATGCGGTGTTGCAGGGGCTGCCAAGCTGCCGCCCCATGCCAGCCCCCACCCCCCGGGAGTAGGACGGGCCACCGAGAGCACACTCTCCCTTTCTGGCTCCCTCACAGCCAGCCCAGACCCTGCAACTGGGTTCTAGAACTGTGTGTTCCAGCACCTTCCTGAGGAGCTGCCACCCACCCTCTGTCCCTCCTTGGCCCACTGCTGGAGCATGGACACTGGCTGGAGCTCACCTTGGGTCACCAGGACCAGGCAAAGGAGAGGAGTCAGAGGAAGAGCTGGAAGGGCCCATGTGGGACCCCCCTCCATGCTCTATGGGAGGGAGACCAGCTTCCACCTGTTTCAGCCGCTGCCTTTTCACTGCACTCCCAGGGGAGCCCACCTTGGCCTCCAGAACACAAATCAGAAAGAATGCCCTACCTGGTCTCTTCCAGTGGGGGTAAGGGGTCCTGGTGAGTCAGAGCACAGCACTCCCCCCCTGGCCTTGCAGGTGGCCGGCAGCCCAGCAGGCTGCAATGAGGAGTCCCTGTAGAAAGATTAAGCAGGTGCCCACACCAATGCCAAGAGAGGGGCCACCTGGGACCCCCAAAGACAGCCAAGGCAGGGGCTCACCCACAAGGGGCCAGACGAGAGTGGGTAGAGGGGTGGGATTGTCTGACACCCTTTCCCCAGCTCCTATAAGACCGGGGTGGGGGGTGGGCATCTTGGAAGCAGAGACAGAGTGGTCAGTGTACGGGCAGGAGGCTGCTCTGGCTGACTTCAGAAGAGCAGCATTTGGCCTGAGAGGGTAGCACTGGAGTGAAGGTCCTGAGAACAAGGTGGGCCCAGCCTGGGTGTCTTCCAGGTACAGGTGGCCCCTGCCCTGGCAGCTCCCTCCAGCCCTCCCTCCTGCAGCTGGGGGCTGGAGAGGCCACAGCCCCTCTTTCCGGCTAGCACAGCCTTGGCACTCACCACCCTGTTCTAGCGGGAGTGTCGCCTCGCCTGCTTCCCTCTGGGCTATCTCCCCATCGTAGGGCGAGGACTATGTGAGCGTGCACCTGTCCCCTGCTCTCCCCCTGGACCCTGTGTGGAATCCCCAACTTGGCCCTGGCGACCACCTTGAGCCCTGCGGCCACAGTGCCCTCTGTTCTGAGTCTGCACTCCTATGTCAGCTCCTGTTCTGCCACCACACCTGTGCCACTGTTGGGTTTGGGTGTTCTTGGCTCTCTGGGCCCCAGTGAGGTTGGGCCCGGAAGCAGGAGTCTTGGTCAAGTAGGTATTCTAGGCTGAGGCATCCCTGTGCACGGGGAAGGCACCATGCTGGGTCTGCCATTCCCGACCCCCCTGCAGACGGGTCCGCCATTCCCAACCCCCCTGCAGACGGCTGTACTAGAAAAGAGCATTTTAAATTTCTGCCCCAGGTCACAGAACACGTTAACAGAGAGTCACATCAGCGACCTGGGCCCCAGATTTCTAGTCCAGCATTAATTTAAATGTTAATCTGAAACCTTCACTTAGATCACTGGAGTTTAGAGTGTATTAGAGCAGGCGGGTGGGGAATGGGCCTCGTGGGGGCACGACAGGTCACGTGCCTGCCAGAGGGCAAGCTCCCCTCCCTGGGCCGCCACCTTGGCGCCTCTTCTGTCTCTTTCTTGGAGGAAGAATCAGAAATGGAAAGCAAGGATGGCAGATGTCCAGGCTGACTTGGGTAACCCCTGGCAGCTCAGGGGCCAGAGCCATCTCTAGTGGGCTTGCAGGAGCAGCTGTGTGCACGTTGCTTCCCAAGTCCAAGTGGGGACATCACACAAGGAACCAGGATCAGGGTGGAGGGTATTTACGTGGCAGGAATAGTCAAACGCTGCAAAACAGGCCCATCCCTCACCCTGCACGTGCCCTCTCAGCGCAGCAAAAGTGAGCACCTGCTGCTTTCAGGATTCTGCAAGGAAGCCACAGGGGTGTGACGCTCAGGCCATGACCTCCGGGGAGACCAGCATAGCCAGAGACATCTAACAGGCCTCCAGGTTCCCCTCCCTGGACCAATGCAGAATTCCCTCTGTAGGCTGCAGCTTAGGTGACCGCCAGAACCATATGGGGAGTTGCTGAAAACACACAGCCTTGAAGACTCTGAGTCTGCGTCTGGTTTGGGCCTGGGTTCTGGGCATCTCTTTGCTCTGTGAGGGTGTAACTGCCCTGTCCCAGACCTGTGATCCCAGCCAGCCGGAGCTCTCCCCAGCCCTGCACAAATTGGACAAGACACTGCTAGACAGCAAGGAGGGGGCATCCAGGGTGCCACTTCTGGAACCTCGGGGGACATGGCTCATTATAGCATAGCCATTTTCTAGCACTTTCTACTAGCAAGGCACAAACCCTGGCACCCCAGCGATGATGATGCAAAGTGCCCCATGGTGCCTGCTGCCCACAGTGTGCTTCTTACTTAGTGGTGTCTGGGCTCCTTTGAGTGGAGGCAAAGCCCAGACCCATCCCAGCAAGGAAGGGGCTGGCAAGGCTTGTAGGAGGGGAGGCCCCACCTGCCAAAAACCACTCGTGCACCTACAAGGGGGGGCAATGCAGTGTGTTCCTTTCAGTTCTGGTCATTAGACACCTGAAAGTGTGATGGGCAGAAAATGACAAGGGGCAGGTGGGAATGAAGCTGAGTGACCCAAAGGCAAACTGCACCTGCTCAGAACCCTGGGGTGGGGGGGATACTGTCTGCGTGCAGCCTCCTGGGGCCCGCAGGCCTGGCTGATCCAGGAGGTACCTCCGACAGGGATGCCAGGGCTGTGAGGGACACTCAGTGCTCAGCCAGAGAGACTGAGGCAGGCGCAGGACTTTGGAGTCCAGCCTCAGCTTCGCCATCCCCAGAAGCAGGAGCTTTTTCTTCCCTGCTTCTCTGCTTTATGCACTGTTACGGCTGATTGTGTCCCCAAGTATATTGACGTCCCAACCCCCTGTATCTGGAAATGTGGCCTTATTTGAAAATAGGATCTTTGCAGATGTGATGGAGACGGGGTAGTAGCAGAGCAGGTGGACTTCTGAGGAGAGAGGGGATGCAGTGGCCGGCGGCATGCACAGGCGGAGGCTGGAGCACACACTGAGAGCCGGGCTGCCAGGGGCCGCAGGCATCCGGGCTGGAGGACACGAACTTCCCCTCACATGGCTGAGGGCTCGGGAATGTGTAGCAGCTCAGAGAAGGCCTCAGAGGGGTGACATGTGAGCTGAAGCTCAGGGATAAGAAGGAGCAGCTGGAGACCCAAGGTGCCAGCGCCCTGGGGGTGTGAGCCGCAGGACACAGGGCAGCGGCTAGACCTTCCTATAGGATGATGGGCGTGCCTCGTCCTCGCTGCTTACTCAGTTTCATGTCGGATTTTCTCAATCTGAGCATAGTCGTTGCCATTTTTAATGCTGTCATATAATATCCCGTCAAGTGGACGTACCATCATTTCCTCTCTCTGTGCATGTTCTCTTGTTGTAAATGATTAAAAGAGGAATAATTTAGCCTCTTAAGTGATGTTCATTTGTAGCACAGCTGCCTTTTCAAGTTAACCTAGGACTTAACTGTGTGTCACTCGGTTATTCAGCAAACATTTAAGCACTCTTTCCAGGGAACTTCCCTGGATGCTGGGGCTATAATGGGGATCCATGTCCCAGCCCTGGGGCTGAGCTGGGCCTGAGACCTTCTCTGGGCAGCACACAGAAGGGTGGAAGGGGCATGCAAGGTGCGGGGCCCACCTTGGGAGGAGCCACCTGTCTACGAACTCCCAGCCCACTCGAGGCCCCCCAAGAAGAGCCAGCTGCTGGTCTCAGCCTCTACGTCAGTAAGGAGTTACGGTCACATAGGTCAGGTGGGCTAGACCTTATCAGAGAACCTGGTGGATTCCCTAAGAATAGGACAGGTAAGAACTGAAGGACACACAGGCATTACAAGGTGACCCAAGTTTGCAAAAATACCGTAGTGGGCAAGTGCAAGGTGGGCATGAGGGACAAGACAGAACGAGAAAAGAGGAGAGGGGTATGTCTCATGCTGGGCCATGGAGGCCGGGAACTGCGTCTTTGTTCTGAGCTGAGTGGAACTACCGCAGCGTTTTGAGTACATGGGACCTGATGAGAGTCGCACTTGTCGAATGTCATTTAGGCTGTAGTTAGAGGAGCAGACTGGAGAGGACCAGCCAGTGTGCTGGGCAAGAGCTGACTGTGAGTCGGGTCACCGTAGTGGGACAGAGGTGCAGAGAAGGTGATGAGCATGAGCTCTTTGGGAGCAAAAGTCAACAGCCTGGCGATGGGTCAGGTGCATGGACACTGCTGGGGGTGCCCTGTCCATCTTATCCTCCCCTTCTCTCTTCTCTGCTGACAGAGCGTGGTTCATGCCCAGTTCTGGGCTCCACAAGAGTCAGAGCAAGTGGCTCCTTCCCAACTACAGAGTGCCGTGCTCTCCCCGCCGCCGGACGGGGCGGGTCTGGTTTGGGCTGGGTATGTCTCACTGGTCGCTTGCGGACGCCGCCTTTTCCCTCTGTCCTCACGTGGCATCCCTCCGCGCGCGTGTGTGTCCCATCTCCTCCTGTAACAACAGCAGTCCCACTGGAGGAGGACCCAGCCTGGTGGCTTCATTTTACCTTAGTTTTACCTTGTTCCACCAGTTACCGCAGGGTGGCTTCCATGTGAATTTTCGGGGACATGGATTGGCCCATGGCAAGCAGTCAGCAGCACCCGCTGGGGTCCACAGGCTGGCTTGGTGGCCTCTGACTCCAGCTCCAGATCACTGGACACTCTTCGGCCTTCCCTGCACAACTGAGAGATGCTGTCCGTGGTCCTGCCTGCAGATCCCGAGGCACAAGTGCAGCCTCTTCTCTTTATCAGAATGATGATGCCAGACGCCGCCGCAAACCCCTCCCACTGTCCTCGTCCGGAACTACCCAAGGGCCCAACGCAGTCACCAGCAGGGAACGGGATTACGGGCTGAGGCGAATGGAGTCTCATGCTCTGGGGCGAGGAAGGGCCGGCCCGGTCCCCACAGCCCTTGGCTGCTCTTCAGCTGAACAGAAGCAACGCTCTGTCAGCAAGGCAGGCCTGGCCCAGGGCCCCAGGACGCCTCTTACTCCACAATAATCAGAGCACTGGGCAGAGTCGGGAGGCAGCAGGTGGGACGGTGCTGGGAGGGGGAGGCCGGCCAGCTGGTGTGAAGGAAACTGAAGCCCGAGGCTCCTCCGGCCACACACCCCCCAACGCATCTCCACGGCAACCCGTCTGCGTGAGTGACTCCCCATTGAGTTTTAACCCAAATTATATTTTCCAGGTCTAAAATCAGAGCCACTGTGCAAAGATGAACTCACAAAACAATCTCAGATGCTCTGGGTGTGAGCCCCAGGTGAGGGACGGTGGTGGGAAGACGGCACTTACAATACTGCTTTAAAATTGTGCAGGCAAACCCCGGGGCCTCAGAGCCCAGGAGGCGCACATGTTTCTTCTGCGTTCTTCAGCAATGCCAAGATGTGGGGGTGTTGGTGTTTGTTTTTCAGGGAGCGTTTTAGTTTCACTATGATTCTGTTTGCCACCAGTCTTATCTTTGATTTTCAGGATATTGGCCTTTAGAACCCAAGAGATGATGCTGATCAGCAAATGCTGATTAATCTGGTGGAGGCGTGCACGGACGCTGCACAGGTGGAAGATTTCTGGTCTTAACAGAAAAAGGGCCTCTGGTCAGCCTCTAGGGACCCAGAAATCCAATCAACCAAATGTGCCATCTAAAGCTCACTTTAATATTTTATTGCAATGATTCTCATTGAAAAACGTAAAAAGCTTTTATTCCAAGTTTCTTAAGTATTAATTTCTCTTCCATGATATCTGATTACATGAAGAAAAGTCTGAAAAACGCACATAACAGGCTGTTTGTCACTCACCTGTTTCCACAAGGCATCAGGCAGAGCTGTTTTTGTGTCAGCTCCTGTCCCTTGGGTCCCATGAGTTAAAATGCTCATCATGTGATTAAAGACACTGAGGGACAGTAACATCTACAGCAACCTGGGGGAGCAGGAGGCCCACACGGAGTAACAGCCGTCCTCTGTGGAGTTCTGCTCCCACGCCATGCCTGGGGGCCAGTGCTCTGGGCATGACATGAAGCCTCTCTGGGGCAGATGCTGCTAATATCAATCCCATTTTATGGTGGAGAAACTGAGACTTGGAACGGGTAAGCCCCTTGCTTCAGGCCATCCACGGCTCCAGAGGCAAGATTCAAACGCTGTCTCCAGCCCTCGGCTGTGGTACTACGGGAACAGCTCCTGTGCAGAGACACCTGAGCAGGCTGCTGTCGGGGATGGGTGGCACACACAGCATCATTCAATGCAGCGTCAAGAGTGTTTATAAAGCCAGACCATCCTGTGCTGGGTTCTGCAGACTCTCCAGGGGGCCCATCATTTACACTGAAAAAAGTGTGGTTGTAGAAAGAATCGCCCATGTACAGCTCGAGTGAGTTCTCATAAGCCGATTAAGAAATAACCCAGACTGACTTCATCTGTCCCTCAGTGAGCCCAGCTCTGCCACCTTCAGGGCCTCTTTGGTCCCGTTAAGAGGAATCTTACCTGTTCCAGGGGACTCAGGCACCTGCTCTTCCTGGGAAGAAGATGATTCCCCAGTAGAGTGTCAAAGGTACCAAAGTCAGTTCCAACTGAGCTCGCAGCTCTCCTGCCTGAGGGAAGGCCACTGGCTCTGCAGAGGGAAGCTGGGGCCAAGAGCGCAGCTCATCCACCCAGCCACAGCTAATCCACCCGGCCACTGTCCCTGGTAAACACCGGCACTTGGGGAGCTGTGACCTCAACTCCTTTCAGAAGCATCATCAGCTTGATTTCCTCTGTGGAAAGTGACCCACTCAGGAAAGGACACAGGAAGACAACCCACCAAATCTACACGCCACTCGCCACACCAGCGACGTGGCAGGCTAGCAAGTCTCGAGCATTGTACCACGTCCTGGCACAGACACTCGTGCGAGGCGGCCCGGTCCCTGCTCAGACAGCACTCAAGTCCCTGGTCTGCTCACAAGAAGTCGCTGAAGATGTTTGGAGTCCACAAACCACAGCCGCAGAGGCTGGCCAAGAAATGTGTTTCTGGCCAAAAATCACAAGATAGGCCAACTCTCCAGACAGCCTAAAGCCTACCTCAATTGATGCTGAGAAATTGGTCAATTTAGGAACTTCAGTGCTGAAGGAAAGAAGCAGGGCGGGAATGAAAGATGATGGGGCCCGTCAGGCCATGGGCTCAAGCCCTCCAGCTTCACTGAGCAAGCCAGCCCCTCAGGGGACGCCCTGCTCAGACCCAGAGCTGCTGTCTCGGAAAACCAGACCAAACCAAAGCCAGCAGCAGTCTGGATAACCATTACCATGTCTCTGTTTTTAAAATGCCATCTTGTGAGAATTGATTTAAATCTCAGAAAAAGTACTTTAAAAACAGCAGCTTGTGTGTGGTTTACGTGTTGGAATCAGGTGTGGTGGACTCGGGGAGCCAACATGAGAGCTATCGCTCTCACTGAGGCCTTCTGCCTCGAGTGGGAACCTGCTCTCACCGAGGCCTTCTGCCTCGAGTGGGAACCTGCCGTGGTGATCCTCAGACACAGAACCGGCCCTTGCCTAAACCTCGGGGCGTCAAATTGCACAGAGCCAGACATCACCCTACTTAGAGCAGGAGCCTCCTCACTTGGGAACTCCCGATTTAATTCAAAGGAAGATAAGGCTGATGGTTTGACTCAGGGAAGAGATTCCTAGTCCAATTATGAAGGACAGTTTTTTTTAAAGGGAGATGAACTGCATAGCACACCGTCCACTCCTCCCTAATTTTTCACCTGTCTCTAGCCCAACACACTCTAGAGCTGTGTTGATCTGCAGCTCTTTCCTGCCCACCCTAACGTTGGGCTCAGCCATGTGACTCCTGGAATATGACGGAAGTGGCATTTGGCAGCTCTGAGTCAAGGCCTCTGGGCGAGTCTTGTCTCTTGAACCTCTGCCATTGCCAGAGGGGGACGTGAGCTGCCAGCCGAGCCCGGCCCAGACAGAGGAGTTGGTCAGCAGCCAGACCCAGGAGAGGAAGTCATGGGGATTTTGCAGGGGTTTGTCACGCAGCAATAGCTGACTGAGACAGCATGGAAGAAAAAGAAAAAGAGAGGGTGGGGTGGAGGTACGGGAAAGCAAGGCTATGGGCAGGAATTGGCTCACTCAGCTATCTCACCACTGCCCTGTAATCTCACAGACCTTTTATTGGTCACATTTGGAAACAGCTCTCTTTGAAACATATGCCCAAATCAGTTAAGAATTTAGAACTTCAAGGCTGGCAGGGGGTCTTGGTAAGGCTGGTTTTTGTTTTCATCTTTTGGTTTTTGGATCCAGGGGCCTATTTAACAACCCTGGGAACATGTGCACACAGAAAGATGCCTAAATGATTTTTACGTCCTTTCAGTAATGAGGGTGGGTCTTCATGATGGCCAATATCACACAGTCACATTGGGCTTCTGGGGTTGTGCTCAGACCTGGCACATGTTTAGACACATGAGCCCTGTAGATGCCATTCAACACAAGTTCCAGCTCCTCGTTCCAGGTGCCAGAGAAGGCACCCCCCGGTCCCACTGGGCATGGGTCAGGCCCAGTGAGCCGTGAGTGGGCATCCCACACCCCACTCCCGTGTGGAAGCATCTGAGTGCCAGCCATGGCACTCCAGCACTACCCGTCTCTGCCTGACCCCCGCGATGCTCACGGTGCTGCCAGGGCCCGAACACACGTGGGCAGAGCTCAGCTTTCAGATAGCCCGTGACATTACTGTGTGAGAAACTGCTTTTTAGTGGACGCTGACACTTGTTACCACTGCAGAGTCCAGCCTGCGTGAGATGACATGACAAACATGGTGAGAAGCACTCTCCTGAGAGACGGAGACAGGGCAACCAGCAAAACCTGACTCAGGGTCCTCTGTGACACGGAGCTGGCAGATGGCTCTGTGGTCTGGCTGCAGCCTGGCCAGTTGGAGGGACCCACACACGGGAGCTAGGGAGGGTCCCTCGGGGCAGGCCAGAGTTCCCCAGAGCCAGTGGCTCCACCAGCCCAGCCCATTTGGACAAAAGGACATGCGAGGGTCCCAAGAAGCACACATTGTCAGGACATACGGGTGGGCCCCACTCTGAAGTGCAGACACACACCCTGCCTGCTTCTGAGAGCAGGCTCCTGACACATGGGGGCGGGGGGCAGCCTGTGTCCAGAGCCCCCTCAGGAGGGACCCAGGCTTGCTCAGTGCTGTGTTGCCATCCTGAGATTCCTACTGATTTCTGAGCTAGAGCCCAGCATTTTCATTTTGCACTGGGACCCCAAAATGATAATTCATAGCTAGTCTGATCACAGGTCCACTACGGAACCAACAGCTGACCACTAGCTCAAAACAGGGCCAGTGTCTAGGTCCATCCAGCACTATAACACAACCCCATACAGAGGTGGCCTACAAACATTGGAAATCTACTTCTCAGGGTTCTGGGAGCTGGACGTTCAAGATCAAGGTGCTGGCAGATTCAGCACCTGCTGGGGTCTGTTTTGAGTTCATAGATGGTGACTTCTCCCTACGTCCTCACATGGTGGAAGGGGACAGGGGTCTCTCTGGGGTCCCTCTTAAAAAGGCACTAATTCCATGCACAAGGGCTCCACCCTCATGACCTCATAACCTCTCAAATCCCTCCTAACCCCATCTCCTCAGGAGTTAGGGTTTCAACACATGAGTACTGGAGGGACACTTGTACCCCCAACAGCCAGCCCCCCACACCAGACTGGGCATTGGGACGAAGAAGGTTCCAAGGCCGATGGAGGGGTGAGCTGCAGCCCTCAGCTGCCCAGTACCATCACGCCAGCTGCAAGCCCTGCAGCCCTGTGGCCCTGCTGCCAACAGCACAGAGGTGCCCCAGAGATGTCCCACAAGCAGCTAGCAAGTGGGGTCAGATGGGAAGAAGCAGGCTCCACATGCCTTCCTCACAGAATCTTCCGCAGATTCCAGGAATGAGCAGCGCTACACATGCTTCGCATGTGGGGACCTGAGGCACAGACAGTTCACGGAGAGTTTTCTAGGTGGCCATGGCCCAAGGCAGTTCATTACACAGAGCAAACCCTGAGATGGGACAACTGCCGTGGGCAGACAGACAGGTGGGGAGGCTTAAAGGGAGACGGTGGGAAGAGGCAGGACCCTGGGACGCAGAAGGAACCTTTGCCGCAGCAGCCTCGCTTATCTCAAAATCCAGAGCCTGCAGGGAGGCTGCGTGCTGCAGGGTCATGGGGTAGCTCTCACCCCAGAAGGTCTCCAAAAAGTCACCCTCCCATGGGGAGCACAAGCAGAACCGAGCAGATCTTTGCCATCGCCTAATTCCGAATGAACTTGTTAAAGCATTTTTAGTGTAATGAAAACGTTAGATCGATCCAGAGCAGGGGTAGCTGTCACTAAATCAATAGCCTGTGTGTCCGTCATGCTGACGGCTGACACCCCGTGAAGGTCTGCTAACAATGGGCCCACAGGGTGCCCTCCACGGGGTGATGGGATGGCGGGAGGGGCTGGCCAGATAGGAATCTGCTCTATCTGACAGTCTGAGACACCTTGCAAAGGGGACAAGCGGGATCATCTATGCTGTGGTGTCCTTGAGAAGAGCAGGGCAACCATGGCGCCAGCCCTGTAAGAGACACACCTGTGCAATGGCCATCCAGTGGGACGAGGGCGGTTCCCACGGGGTCGCCGCGCGTGCACCTGCCAGGAACCTCCCAGGCGCTACCTCTTGATCTCCTCCCCGAATGAGTTCAAACAGAGGAATGAAGAGGGCAGGGGCAGAAGGCGTCCCGTATAGACACCCCGAGGGAGCCCCCGATATTGAGGGGAAGCCAGGAAAGGGGACTGGGGGCCTCCCTCAGGCAGTACCGAGGAGCTCAGTTTAGGGCCCAGAAGCCACATGTTTTCAGCTTTGTTTTTTTTTTTGTTTGTTTGTTTATTTTTGAGACAGTCTCAAGCTGTCACCCTGGGTAGAGTGCTCGGGTGTCACAGCTCACAGCAACCTCAAACTCCAGGGCTTATGCAATTCTCTTGCTTCAGCCTCCCAAGTAGCTGGGATTACAGGCCCCACCGCAACACCCGGCTATTTCTTTTTGTCGTTGTTGCCATTGTTGCTTTAGCTGGCCCAGGCTAGGTTCAAATCCACCAGCCTTGGCGTATGGGGCTGGCACCATACCCACTGAGCTACAGGCACCATCCCACTTTCAGCTTTTTAAGAAGGATCTGTTGCTAAGAGAAAGGAGGCTGGGTTGGGACACAGGACAGGCTGTTCAGTACTCAGTACTAAGTCTCCGGGAATTCACACCCACAATCTTCATTGTATGAAACATGCAGGTGTGTCCCACACAGTGCTCACATACACCACCCAGCCACACACACACTCAGCCACACACATACCACCCACACACACAACCACACGGACAACCACACACACAACCACACACACAACCACACACAAACCACACATGCACAACCACCCGCACAGCCACACACAAACACTCTCTCTCTGTGGCCAGCATCTGGGGTGGACTCCAGTTCACCACAGGACATTAGCAGCACAGAGGACACAGGGCCAGAGCCTGGGCTGAGTTGTCAGTGAGTCTGGTGACTCTAGGAGTTCTGGGCCCTGCAGAAATGTGTAGATGAGGGTGGAGGGGTCTGGGGGATCCCTGTCAAATGGGACAAGATCTGGCTGGGGAAACAGCACTAAAAAGGGTGAGCTGCGGGTGCAGCACGAGCAAATTGGTACTTATCTGCAGACGATCCCTGAAGAATGTGGACAAATCCCTAGAGAATGTGTCAGAACACTTAGCGAAGTCACCACAGTGATTATAGAATGTATAAGTAAAACCAGCAAATGCCTGTTGTAAATAACAGTCAGTCAGAAAACACAGAGGAAGAGATCTCGTTAACACCGAGGAGACAAACCAGCCGGAAATCAACTAGACACAGCTGTGTTGGGTGGAGCGCGATGACTGTACAGCACCGTGATGGCGACCACCAGTCACTGCACATTCGCCTAAACCCACAGGATGCTCCGTGTGGGGAGGGCGTGGCCCTAAGGGAGCCATGGACTCGAGGTGGTGAGGGGTCAGTGTGGACCCAACACCGTGACGGCCGCACCACTGGGGTGGGGGACAAAGGGGCTCACCGGACTCTCTACTCTCCACTCACTTCTGCTGTGAACCTAAAACTGCTCGGAAAATAAAGTCTCTTTAAAAGGGAAATGAACTTACAGGACCTATATCTAGGAAACGTTTAACTCTACTGGGAGCTATTAAAAGATTCGAACAAAGGAGCTTGTTCTTGCCAGATGAGGTGAGATGGGTGCGTGCAGGGTGGCGTGGCTGCTGACCAAAACACAGACTGCACGCCTCATCCCTGCGCAGGGCCCAGCTGACTGCTCTGTGCTGCTCTGATGTCTGTGTAGCTGCTGTGAACGAGCACTAGCGTGTTTTTGTAGAGGGGGATCAGATTTTGTGAAGATGTGTGCTCTCTGTAAGATCATCTTCTGTGAGATCAGAGTCAAACAACAGCAGAATTATGTCTGACCCTCATAAAATAATTAAAAGTACAGCAAAGAGTCCAGAAATACACATGTAATCTAGACCTGAATTCACACGGGACTTGATTATGAGATATTTACCGCAGTAACAATGGTAACAGATACTCACTGAGCACGTGTGATGTTCAAGAGTGCAACTCAATTGCCTCATTTATTTTATTTTATTTTATTTATTTATTTATTTTGTGAGACAGAGTCTCACTATGTCACCCTGGATAGAGTGTCGTGGTGTCACAGCTCACAGCAACCTCAAACTCTTGGGCTTAAGCAGTTCTCTTGCCTCAGCCTCCCAAGTAGCTGGGACTACAGGTGCCCATCACAACACCCGGCTTTTTTTGGTTGCAGTTGTCATTGTGGTTTAGCTGGCCCAGGCCAGGTTTGAACCTGCCAGCCTCGGTGTATGTGGCTGACACCATAACCACTGTGCTACAGGTGCCGAGCCCCTCATTTTTTTTAAGTTTCAGATTAATATGGGGTACATACAATTCAGTTACATGGTTTGCTTTTGTAAGGTTGAAGTCCAAATTGTAGTTGTGTCCTTCACCCAGGAGGTGTGCAAAATACCGGTGCAGTGTACCTGTTGGGTGTGACCCCCCCTTTGAATCTAACGGAGTTTTCCTCTCCTGTAAGTACCGTGTTGTCAGTCCACTAATTCCAGTGAAGTACCGAGCACACAGGTTGCTTGTTTTTCCATTCTTGTGATGCTTCACTCGATTTTCACCATAACTCTCTATACAAGATTAACTTCAGAGGGATTCAATATGATTTTTTAAAGTATTCTTCAAGTGGGCTTAGTTTTTATAAGTACGAGATGAAACCAAGAACCATAAGGAAAAATATCAATAAATCATATTACATCTAAAATTTGTAGAGAGAAAGCACCATAGGCAAATTGAAAAGATAAATAAAAACTCAGAAATTTGCAATACCTATGAGAACAGCTATTTTACCTTTGCTCGAAAGGCTGTTATAAATTATTAAGGAAACAAATAACAGTCCCTAAAATGAGCAAAGACAGGCTGTTCTTGGAATAATAAATAATGGTAATTAGTCAGGTAAAAATATATTCAATATTACTCAGAATTTAAGAAATGCTAAGAAAATTAAGTTACCATTTTCACTTATCAGATTGGCAAAAATTAAAAATATGCAGAATTGACTAAGGAATGTGTGGACAAACCATCATTTATTGAACTCCAGATATTTACCTGGTACGAACTCTGATAGATCCACAAAAACTGTCCAGAAAAGATCTCCAAGACCTTGTTAGTGAAAAAATCCAAGTTAAAGAATTCTATGTATAGTATATAATTTGTGTTTTTAAAAAACCAACAGCTCCCATCCCAGTAATAAGAGGATGGCTGTTATCAAACACCCAGAAAACACTGGCCTGGGAGGGTGTAGAGAAGTCGGAACCCTCACAATGCTTCCTCAGAGAACTGAAACAGGGAATTGCCACAAGACCCAGCATTTGCACTTCTGCAGATCCACACAAAGGATGAAATGTGAGGCCCTAAAGAGACACTTGCACACCCGCGTCCACAGCAGCATGACTCACAACAGCCACAATGTGGATGCAAACTAAGCGTCCATAGCCAGCTAGACAGATACACGGGGCATGGTCCATCTACACAACAGAATATTACTCGGTCTTAAAAAAGAAGGGAATTCTGCCACTGACCACAATGTGGGCGAAATTCAAGGACATTGTGCTGAGTGAAATGAACCCGTCACACAGGACAAGTGCTGTCTGGTTACCGTGATGTGACGTCCCCACAGCAGTCGAGCCCCCAGAGACAGGGAGTGAGTAGTGGAGACGGAGGCCTGGGGGACGGATGGAGACTCAGCGTTTAATGGGGACAAGTGCAGTTTGGGAAGACGAAAGGCTCTGGAGATGGACGGTGGTGATGGCTGCGTGACAGTGTGTATGTCCTTTACGCTGCTAAACTGCACACTTAAAAGTGATTAAGCTGGAAATTTCATGAGGTGTATAGCACCACAATCACAAACCACGCCTGAGCATTACATAGCTGCGCTGACTTCACACAGCAAAGGACACCATCAGACGTGCCTATCTCGGGTGGCCAGGGTCACTCGGGGTACAGAGGGGTGTTCACTGTGTTTTCTCCAGCAAACACAGCCGAGGAGAGACGCAGCAGGAGGCTGGGTTAGACGGGAGCAGCCCCCACCACCAGGCGGGGCCCTCACAGGACTCGGCCAGGCCCCCTGTCCACACCTCAGACCCACCATGGCTGGGGGTTTCCTCCCAAAGATGGGGGGAGCTGGAGTTTCCTGGCTCTGAGGCCAGGGTTGTCACCACATTCCCTTCTTGGTGTTAATGTGCGTGGCCCACCAGCACCCTACAGGGTCAGGACAGAGGGGACGAGGTGCTGCTGCCCTGGGGACCCCTGAGCTCGGTAGTCACATGGTGGATCCTGTGAGCTGACAGCGGGAGGCCTCTCGGGGTGGAGGTGGCCAGTGAGCACAGGAGGGCGAGACCTTGAGGTAGCCGTTTGTTTCTGGAGTCCTTTGCCCCTCCCCAGCCTGATGGAGCCCAACCCTGCTAACTGGGGACTGAAAGCAGACTCGGGTTTCTCGTTGGAGAGGCCATTGGAGGCTCCTTGAGGCTCTTGGAGGTCACCTGCCCCGGGGGGTTGATAGGCAGAGTCCCACAGCACTGGGTACCCCGAGGTCCTTCCAGGTTCACTCCCCAGGAGGCCTGTCTGGCTCATGTCACCCACTCATACACCCAACACAGTCCCTCTGGAGTCCACCTCGGGCTCCATCCTAAAGGTACAGAGAACAAAGTTGTGAGCACGTCCAAGTTCATGCTCATTGTGCTCTGCCTCAAGCCGGGGAGATGGCAATTATGTTAGCAAACAAATAAATAAAGGTGACAGCTGCACACAGCAGCAGCTGCTCCGAGGAAACCAGGTTGACACAGGCAGCAGTTAGAGACGTCTCCCTGGGAGCAGGTGCCTGTGGGAAGTGTGTGCGTGCTGCCGTGTACTGCTAAGCAGAGGTAACAAAAAGACCCATGTGACTTGGATACAGTGGAAACAAGTTCTAGAACAGTGGTTCTCAACCTTCCTAATGCTGTGGCCCTTTAATACAGTTGAGAACCGCTGTTCCAGAAGGTCAGAGTTCAGAGAGGTTCGGGGCAAGTGGGCAGCTCTCCTGCTGGACACACCGCTCCCATCTCAGGGCCACAGCAGTGGCTCCCCTGTGCCCATGACAGCTGGTGACCACCACTGCTGGTCCCACACCCACTCCCAGCCCACATGGAAGCTGAGGGCAAGGGCCGCACAGTGTGGGCAGGACAGGTGGCCGGGCGCCGGGAGGACCTGAGGGGGCCAATTACCACAAGGAAAGTGAGGGTCAAGGAGGCTCTGCCACAGGAAGTGGGTGGAGGGGCAGCCGCATGCAAGGCATCCGGAAGGGGCAGGACCCCACACCGCAGCAGGAAGGCGCAGAAGGAGGTGGCCCAGCTGCAGGGCCCGGGGTCACAGGCAGAGTGGCCAGAGAGGAGCTGGGTTGTGCTCCCAGAGCAACGGCAGGTCCCTCTCAGCTCCTGGACACGGGAAGTGATCTGACCTCAGTTTCTTACAGTCACTGGGACTGGATAGAGAGAGGGACTAGAGGGTGCGGTGGTTGGGGGCTGTCCTGGCCCAAGATGGTGATGGCTTCCCAGGCTGCTGTGGCAGAGGGAAGAGAGGACGGACTTCACGCACCCCTGCAGGCAGAACACTCAGGACACAGGTCATAGTCACACCTCGGTCTGAGTGTCTGCCCTGAGCGGATGCAGAACCGTTCAGACGGCTGAGAAGCGCGTGGTGCAGGCAGCGGTGAGGGGAGAGGCCGTGGTGGAACGTCTGGAGGTCACTTGTGCCCATAATTCTAAACCCAAGGGAAAGGTGAAGGCCCGGAGGGCCTCTGGAGCTCCTGGCATGTAAGTGGGGCCCAGCTGGGGTCGCCTACATGGAGGGAGTAGTGGATTCGTCGGCAGAGGATGGAATTCTTCATTCTGGGGCTGTGGATTCGTCCGTGGAGGACAGAATTCCTCACCCTGGGGCTGTGCAGTGGGTTGTTTCCTCCAGACAAGGGTCTTGGCCACAGACAGCCTTGTGGACAGTGGGTGAGACATTAGCCTTTAAGTCTGCCCCTGTTCCTCCCTGGGCCCCGAATTAAGGATTACCATTTCCTCAACTCCAGGCAGGGTTCAGCCCCAGCTGCGGACAGAGTGGAAGGTCAGGGTTTATACCAACAGCCTTATAAAAAAAATAGCACGACCCCTGCTGGCTCAGCTCGGCACAGGCCAGGGGTGAGTTCTGCTGCCCCGGAGAGAGGCTGCCAGCCTGCCACCCACAACCTCAGGGGCTGGCGTGGTATGGTCTGCCTTTGACCTTTCATGGCTGGGCACCAGAAGCCTCGTGCCATCCAGGATGACCAGTGTTTAGGTCAGGTGACCTGACATTCAGGGTCTAGGTGCCACAGCCAAAATGAAGCACCAGATCTTTAAAATACACACTCGTGTTTTTAGCCATTGTCCTACAATGAGATTGCGACACCCGGTTCCATGACTAAGGCCCTCAGGCTTCACCTGCACAGCTGCACCAGGGCGCCGTCTGGTAAACAAGGAGCAAGTCTCCAAAGTGGCGTCTGCTTATAGGAGCCCAGGTCCCATGAGGGGGCTGTGTAAGAGGGACCTTCCGCCAGGACACAGGTCACCCTGCGTGTAGCCCTGAGCCCCCAGCACTCAGAGGTGGGTGGAGGAGGAAGAGCCCACCAAGAAGGCTGGAAAGAGCCAAGGCTTTGCCCGGAACCCAGGGGTGCAGACACAGAGTGTGGGCAGGAGTCAGCAGGGTGAGAAGAATAAGCTCGACCCCCTCACTCATCGCAAACAGAAATCACCTCAAAGTGGATTAAAAACGTAAAAGTAAGCCCCAAACTCTGAAACTTCTGGAAGAAAACATAGGGCAAATGCTTCATGATGTTACTCTAGGCACGGATTTTGGGGGGTAAGATGTCAAAAGCACAGGAACCAAAAGCAAAAAATAGATGAATGGGATCACATCAAACTAAAGAGCTGCGTAGCCAAGGGAACAATCAACCCAGTGAAGAGACAGCCTACAGAACGGAGGAAAATGTTTGCAAACTGTCCATCCAACAAGGAACCAATAACCAGAACACAGAGGGAACTCAGTGACTCAATAGCAAAAACCCAAATAAGACAATTTGAAAAAGGAAAATGATCTGAGCAGATATTTCACCAAAGAACATCTACACACAGCTAACAGGTGTACCAAAAAGTGCTCAATGTTCCTAATCATTGGGGAAATGCAAATGAAAATCGCAGTGAGCTGTTATCTCACACCTGTTAGAAAACTCAGACGGAAGATAAACGTGGGTGAGGAGGTGGAGAAAACAGAACTCCTACACAGTTTTGGTGGGAATGTAAATAAGAACATCCATTATGGAAAACAGCACGGAGGTTCCTTAAAATATTAAAAATAGAGCTCCCATGTATATGATTCAACAATCTCACAACTGGAGCATAGCCAAAGGAAATGAAATCACCACGTCAAAAAGGTGTCTGTCTGTTCATGGCAGCAATGTCCACAGCAGCCGAGATAAGGGGTAACCTAAGCGTCCACGTGTGGATGGGTGGGCACTGAGGAGGTGGGGTGCGTGCGCAGACACACGGAGTGCTGTGAAAAGAATAAAACCCTGCCTTTTGCAACACTGATGAGCCCGGGGACATGATGTTAAGTGAAACAAGCCAGGCATGGAAAGACAAATACCACATGATCTCATTTTTGTGAAGAATCTAAATATGTTGAACTCACAGCAGTAAAGGGTAGAACAGGGGTTACCAGAGGCCGGGGAGGGCAGGGGCAGGAGGGGTGGGGGAGGCTGGCTGACAAGGAATGAGTCGTTAAGTTAGGGAATGAGTTCAGGGCACAGGAGTGCGACTGTATCCAACGAAAGGTATATTGTGTGTCTCAAACACCTACGAGAGAGGACTGTGAATGCTCCCACCACCAGGAATGACCCACGATGGATGGAGGTGCCGCTTACCCTGATTGGACCATCACGCAATGTGCACTGTGCCCTACGGGAGTGTGCAATTAGTATGTGCCCATGAACAACAGGAAAAGGAAAAGCAGTCGGGGGTGGACTCTGCCAGCCTGAGAAGTGAAGGGAGGCCACTGCACGGGCAGGGTCTTCCCTCCTCTGAACGTAACTGGTTTCATTTTCCCCACCCACATGACACTTGTCAGCGGGTGTTGGCGCTCCTGTCTTTCACATGGCATCTCCGTCCCAATCCCCACTTCCATCTCCACAGCACCTAGAAGAGCCCAGAGCAGCTGATGTTTGCTGGCCGACGGGATCATTTACAGACGCAGACAGCACAGCAGCGGCGAACACAGCTTCGGAGCCCGGCAGCCAGCTGCGTGACTGTGGGTGATGCTTTTGCTTCAGTTTCCTCATCTGTTAAATGAGGATAATAATTCTATCTGTCTGCTCTTAGGCTGAGCCCCCAGAACAAAGGAGTAGGTATGAGCGTGCAGGTGAGACACAGGGAAAGCTCACCTACACGTGGGACGCTGGGAGGCTGCCTGTGGGCACATGTGGGCCACACCTGCTTTCATAAATAGAGTTTTATTGGAATACAGACACGCCCAATTGTTTTTGGATTTTTGTATGGCTGCTTTTGTGCTACAAGGACAGAGTTCTGGAGCTGCTACAGGGACCCTATGGCCTTAGGAGTCTAAAACACTCACCGGCTGACCCTTTCCTGCCCTCATGCATATAGAGCTGAGGTGGGGAGAGCTAGGGTCTTTAACTACCAACTTGTTCCCTGGTCATTAAGGGTGTTCATAGGGGCATTAATGCACTGGCACTCCCAGCCTTCTTTGGACCCAGTGAAGGGGTAAGGAACCCAGGTCAGAGAAAGCTCCCAAGTGCCTGTGCTAGGCCTCCTGCCAATGGGATCTTGGGGCCGAGGCAGGCCCAGGGAGCCCACCCACACTAAACCTGCCCTGTGGCAGCTCCATAGATGCAGGATAAGAATGTTAGATGTGGTTTTAGTTATCAGCCCGCGAGCCTCTGACCACAGGGCTTACAAAGCACAGCCTAACTCCATGCACGGGACTCAGTGTAAGGTCACCAGCCCTGCATTCCAGGAAGGGGAACCAAGTCCAGAGCTGTGCATGGTCCAAACCACGTCTTTCCCAGAGAAAATAACAACAATTAGCAGGAGGGTGGCAAGGAAGGCAGATTTCCCACACTGGATTGCTAATATTGAGTGAGTGAGTGAGACTTTCTGCATTCTGCTTTCTGAGGCAGAATTAGGCGAATTCCTTTGGGACACAGAATGCTCAGGGCCTGGGAGACGAGGATTCAGCCAAATTGAAGGGGAAGGCCCCTCCCAGGTTTCCCCAAATGGGTTTGCTTCAAAGTGAAGGAAAGGCTGGAAGAGGTTTTAAAAGAGCAATGTAGAAAAAAAGAGAAGAAAAATCTGTAAGATCTTAGAGAGGGCTTTCACTGTGGAGTTGGGGCTGGAGCAGGTGAATCAGTGACACCGCAGAGGAGCCCTGGGTGGGCCTCCTCACCCTCTTTCCTCAGCTTGCGCTCTCCACCCCCAGCCCAGGCCCCACTGACGCGCCCAGTCCCCGCCTACTCCTGGTACACTTGCCCCAGCACCCACCCAGCGAACCCAGCCCTGAGCCTGGTGTGTTTGGAACTTGTCAGCAAGCCAGATGGTTTGCGAGGCCTAGTATGTGTCTACCCTGCACCACACCTGCATTCTAATGCCCAGCTACATGCTACGTGCTACATGCTACGTGCAGTGGGATAAACACAGACAGCAGCCGTGCTACGTGCTATGTGCAGTGGGATAAACACAAACAGCAGCCTGCAGGCCCTCCGCTCCTCCCGGCACCTGCCAGCTCACAGGCGCCTGAGACCGGGCAGCCCCTCCTCTGACTGCTCTTCTCCCTACTCCACGGACGATTTCATTTGAAGACAGGGACCTACTGCCAAAACCATTTTAAACCACAGCTCTTGGCCTTTGCAGACCATCGTCCCCAACCCTCACTCCCTGGGAGCCATGCCCCACACCAGGGCATAGACAAGCTCTTCTTCTTCTCTCCCAGAGGCACCGGGAGGTTCCCAGCTGGGTTACACATTTGCATCTGAGCAGGAACTTTCTGGAGATAGTGCTTTAGAGCATTAGGGTTCAGACAAAAGAGAGTATATTTGGGAGTCCTCATCTAGAATCACCCCAGCCTGGGGGATGCCTTGACAATACATGGGCAGTGGTGCTGGGGACCCACTCTGAGAAGGTGCATGGCCCTGGGGACAGCCCCCGACACACACCCCTCAGCTTCTCAGCCCCAGTGCCCCCAGCTCCCATGGGATGGACCCTGGGTGCAGACAGTCTCCGTGGGACCCCAGCCCCCTTTTCCACACCCTGTCCCTAACACCGAGTCCACATAGTGAGACTGCAGCCCCTGTCCTGGCTCCATCCTGTACCCAAAGCCTGGCCAGGAAAGTCAGCCCTGCTTAGAGACCCAGCCTCTAACTGCCAGGCCAGAGCTTGAGCTGACATGTGTCCTACCTGAAGACTCTGCAGCCGTTCAGGGGGTCTACCCCCAAATGCTCCACCCAGGACTCACTGAGCCCAGAGCCACGGCAACATCCTACTGCTTGTGTCCTGGTGACCGCATGTGCCCCACCCCTGCCACAACCCGGCAACCCGAGGACGGCCATTCTTCATGCAGCCCCTGTCCTCCTCACCAGAGATGCCAATTCTCTTCACACTGTTAATTAAGCCCCCCTGACAGGTGGGACAGATAGCATGCCCACACACCCATGAATTCTGTAGTCCATAAGGCAAACTTATATACAGAAAACCGCAGCATGCATGAATACTAAACTGCCTGTAACTGACAACCCGGGAGACATGACATCGGAGGGCCCCCCTGACACACACTCACCTCCACAGAACACCTCGGGGTCACGGGCACCCTGGGCTGGCACAGGCCACAGCAGCAGGGCCAGCAGCATGAGCACAGGCCCCATGTCCCTGACAGGGCCCACCTCACAGCTGCCTCCTCTCAGGCCCACTCCCTGCTACAGGAGGAGAAGGGAAATGGCATGCAAAGTCACCAGGTGAGGCCACTTAGCCCTGGAGACCCAAGATGCTCCACCCCCTCCCCAGCGCCACACCTGGGCCCCTTCCAGGCAAGCACAGCTTCCTGGTCACCACCCCTGCCTCCATCCCCGAACCTGACCAGTCCACCCATCCCTTGGTCCCAGCCCACACCCTGGTGTCCATCTCCACTCCCACCCTAGCAGGTGCCACACTCAGGCAGCTTCCAGGTACACACTGTCCTGCCTACCACTCACTGCCACCTGTTCACTCGACCCCACCCCAGTCCCGCCCTCCCCCCAACTGCCCATCCCACCCACAGCCCCACCCCGACCCCACCCCAGTCCCTGCCTCCTAGGGAACCCGCTAGGGGGCCAGGGTTCAGCCTTCAGAGCCCTGCTCCATACTGTCAGGTAGAGGCGTGAGTCCGGCAGGTCAGTGGGCCCCTCTGGGCTGGGACCTCTACAGCAGGTGAGACCGTCCTCCCCCCAATTTCCTGAGCAGCTCCTCACTGCCATCAGGCCTTCTGGCCAGGTTTCCATGGGCCTCTCTCCCCTGCCCTCCCCTCCCTTCTCCTCCCTGTAAGTGGAAGGGGCTCATGAGGTAAGTGTCACATTCACGTTTTTACAGAACACTGCCTTTAAAACCAAGTGGGCCCCCTTCTCAAAGGAGCCCAGGATGAAAATCAGCTGAGCACCAGATCTTCAGCCACCCTCCCCCAGGGCAGATGCTTCCCCTCCAGGCAGGGAGCACCTGCTGTGGCTCCTCCATGGTTCCTGAGAGGGCAGAGTTGGGGCAGAGGGAAGGATAAAGTCTGCTGCAGTGAGGAAAGTGCTTTTTAAATCTGAATAATTTCCTCCGAGTTCCCCTGATCCTCGTTGTCTGTGAGTGCATGCACAGCACTAACTCTGACTTATTTGGCTCTGGGGGCTTCGTCCCGATGAGAGTGCTGGCCCACAGAGGAAAACAGTAAGAAGTGTTTAGGGGGAAATGGAAAGAGACGGGGTGGGGAGGAAGATGTCCTCAGATCTCCTGGCAACTCCTGCCCCATCCCGGATCAGCCACGCCTCTCAGGAGCCCTCGGTGCCGGGACTGGGCTGCTCCCTGTGTTCACTGCTGCTGCCAAGGGTGCCTGTATATCCCAGCCTTCACAGACACGTGCACGTCGACGTGTGCACCACCCCCGTGATTGCTCTGGGTCTCTGTGAATACGTGAACGAACCAACAAGCTGACATCTCCACCTCCAACCCCATCTGGGGTCTCAGGACCCTTCCAGCTAGTGAATCCCCTCTCTGGCAGCAAGCAACCTGGCTCTCGTTTCCCTTGAAATGCCCTGTCTGCCTCCCCAACCCAGTCACCTTCCTCGTGGACCTGCTGCCCTCACTGCCCCTGCCCAGCTGTGTCCTGTTATCAGGGCTCAAAGAAAGGGCCTCACAGCCAATGGCCTCGTGTTACCTTCACTGACACCCGCTGGGTGCCAAGGTCTGTGCTGCCCGTTGGGCTCACCTCTGTTCCGCTCACTATCCCATTCCCTGGATAGGACCCTGTGCCTACGGGACACTGCACCATCTGCTCACACGCACTGGTTTGTATGCTTGACGACATAATCTTATTTCTAACCAAGGCGGCAGCACCCCCAGCCTAAAGGCTGCACCTCCCTGTTCTCCTGCAGCCAGGGATGGCCAGGGGACAACGTTCTGGCCCAGGACTTCTGAAAAGCTCATTCCAAGTGGGAAGGCAGATGCCATGGGAACTCCTGCCTTTCCTTCTCTTCCTGCCTGCAATGTGGCTGTGGCTGGAACTCCAAGCGCCCTGGACCCTGTGCTACCCTGAGATGGGGACCGCAGAGTCTCTTCTCCAGAGACCTCGTGGAGCTTCCTCCCTGTCCAGTAACTGCCATTTTGCCCCTCCTGTAATGTAGAGAAAAATTAACTTTTTTGTTTTTAGTGTGTATTACTACTAGCGGTTGAATGAATTCGCAACTGAAAAAGCAGAGCAGTGATTACACTAGAGAGAGACTAGGCTATAATGCAAGGCAGTGATCAGGGGTCACCCCTCCCCAGGCCCAGCTGATGGGGAAGGGGTGGACATCTGACCCTAGTGGGGCCACCCAGTAAGTGGGGCTGGGTCAGGGCAGCTGTTGGGAGGAAGACCCGAGGGCCGCACCAAGGACCCAGCAGGCAGAGAGGAGAAGGGGCCTTGGGGCAAGATCCTCATGACCCCGAGAGAGCAAAGGCAGCAGGCTGGGCGCTGTGGGCCTTCTACGTCACTGCAAGCCTGGCTTTGCTTCTTCAGCTGGGATCTGTGGCATTCTCAGGATCTTAATAAACATCCAGTTTTCTTATTATCTGCAGGCCCCACCACCCACCTGTTACACACCTAGAACCCTGGAAGCCACCCTCAGGGTCCCTGTCTCCCCTAGGCCCTGAACTAGCACATCACCAGCCTCTGGATTTCGCCTCCCAGTTGGTTCTGGAATGGCTCCCCCCCACACACACAAACCCAGCCCAGGCTGCCTCCTCACCTGCCTGCACAGCTAGGCACATCCTGACAAAAGTCTCTGCACTGCCTCGGACTACCACCTGTTCTTCACGAGCCACTAAGAAAGCTTTTCAAAACCCAGTCTTGGACAGAGGCGGAAGGACAGGTGTCCCACTAAGGGAGCTGGTCAAAGCTGGCTCAGAGACAGCCCTCTTCCAGGTAAACTCTCGATAGATTAAGGAACAAAACCATAAAGATATCAGAATATGTTATGGGAGAATATTTTTTAACAATCTTTTTATTAAATCATAACTGTGGTGGGACCACACCTACGGTGCATCTTAGAAGGGTACAGGTGAAACTTACTGAATGCAGAATATAAAGGTCTTAACACAATAACTAAGAAAATGCCATGAAGGCTATAACCAGTTTGATGAAAATATTTCATATCATATATGAAACTAGCACATTGCACCTCCTGATT
>CAUYRH010091146.1:0-37953 GCA_963574655.1 Perodicticus potto
TCTCACAAAGTAATGAGAAAGTCTCTTGAATGTTATCGCAATCAGGTTGATGAAAATATCTCTGATTGTATCTGAAGCCCATACACTGTACCCCATGACTGAATTATTGTACACAGATATGATTCAATAAAAAAAAAAAAAAGAAATAAATGTATTGTTCTATAGGTACTCATCCCCAAGCCATTGTGAGTTGGTTGTGATCAAACACGGCTGTCCCCTCCTCCAGAGAATTGCCCTCAGAAGAACAGGAGTTGTTCTGGGAGGTTATGACCCTGGGAGCACCTTGCAGCCAATGGCTATCTAAGGATGAAGTATGAAAGGAACCAATTTGATGGTGTCATAACTCCATGGTTCTCCATGAGATCATCTGAGTCCAACTCCTTGGACTCAGAAAGCCTTCCCAGGCTTTCTTGTTCTTCTTTCCTCACTCCCTCTCTTGCTCTGTCTCTTTTTAATTTCAGATTAATATGGTACAAACAATTAGGTTACAGTGTTTGCATTTGTTAGGTAGAGGCGTACCATATAACCTTACATTTTGCTCATTAAGTGGGAGCACACCAATCCTCCTCCCTCTTTCCCTCTCCCCCCATCTGGAATTGAATTGAGTCTTTTCTTTTATGTGGGCACGTATCAGATCATGTACTGGTTTCATGTTAGTATCGAGTAGAATGAACACTTGCTTTTCCATTCTTGTGATACTTTACTAAGAAGAATGTGTTTCAACTCCATCCAGGTTAATACAAAAGATGTAAAGTCTCTATCTTTTTAGGGCTGAATAGTATTCCATGGTATACATATACCACGGTTTATTAATCCATTCCTGGGTAACCTCTCTCTCTTGAGAGAATCCCCATTCCCCTCCCTGGGAACCTTACCTAACATGATCGCTCCTGTGTTTGTTTATGTCACCAAATATAAAATAGAAAGACAATAGTTCAAGGTTTCTAACTCTTTCTGGTTTTATTCTGAGACAAGGTTTAGATATATGATACTTGGGTTATAGCAAGACCCAAGTAAGATCCCCTATTATCAGTATTATTTTATTGATATTGGCAATGATGACAATGGTGGTTGAATCCCATTTGGATCTAGATTCAGAGTGCTTAGTATTTACATCATACTTCCACCTTCTGGTAAGATTAAGAAATAGGAAATTGGAAATAGCATCAAATGCTGGGCTTATGAATCAGGGTTGAAGTATGGAAGAAAGGTTTTAGGGTATGGTGAGGCCATTCCTACAGAGCTATTCTAGTTCTTTTTCTTAAAAGTTCGGTGTAGTTCTAAGTTCTAAGAATAGTTCTAAGTAGTTCTTTTTCTTAAAATGCCACCTTGAATCTATTTTATGTATTTATATGTATATTTGAGACAGTCTCATTCTGTTGCCCCAGGCTAGAGTTCTGGGGTGTCATAGCTCATGGCAACCTTAAACTCCTGGGCTTAAGTGATCCTCTGGTTCAGTTTCCCTAGTAGCTGGGACTACAGGTGTCTGCCACCATGCCTGGCTAAGTTTTTCTATTTTTTCATAAAGACAGGGTCTTGCTCTTGCTCAGGCTGGTCTCTGAACTACTGAGCTCAAGAAATTCATCTGCCTCAGCCTCCCAGAGTGCTAGGATTACAGGTGTGAGCCACTGCCCCATGCCTATTATTATATTCATATTACTCTTGAACAGTAAGGCCCAAAGATATTAATTCAGTCAATAAGCCAAATTTAGTTCCAAGTGCATGGGAATGTGAGTTAAGAAGCCTGGTTTTTATATTTATCCATCCATGCATTCATGCATCATCCATGTGTGCATCCATGGATTCATCTAATAAATGTTCAAAATATGTCATCTATATGCTTGGGGCTTTTATGTCGGGTTGATTCATTTTGCTCAATCTTTATTTTCTCACATTTAAAATGGGGTTAATCTTGCCAATCCTTTTACTCTTTTCTCACTCCCAATCTCCTCAAGGTATAACTGACAAGTAAAAATTGTATGTATGTGAGGTGTACAACTTGATGTTTTTCTACACATATACCTTGTGAAATAGTCACCACAATCAAGCTAATTAACATAACCATTGCTCCACATAATTATCATTTTTTTTTGGTAGTGAGACCACTTACGATATACCCTCTTAGCAAATTTCAAGTATACAATACAGTGTATATATTCTTAAAATTAGAGACACAATCTCTTCCTGTCAGTCAGGGTGATTTTCCATCTCAGCCTCCTGAGGAGGAGGGGTTACACCATCATGTTTGGCTAATTAAAAAAAATTTTTTTTGTAGGGATGGGGGTCTCACAGTATTGCCCAGACTGGTCTCAAACTCCTGGCCACAAGTCATACTTTGGCCCAAAGCGTTGGGATTACAAGCATGAGCCAATGCACCTGGCCAGTATTATTAGCTATAGTTACCATGCTGTATGTTAGACAACCAAAACTAACTTGCCTTTCATAACTGAAATTTTGTACTCTTTGAGCAGTTTCCCTCTTCATTTTCTTTCCAGCTCCTGGCAATGACTAGTCTACTTTCTGTTTCTGAGTTTGACTATTTTAAGTTCTTTCTTTATTTTTGGAGACAGAGTCTCACTTTGATGCCTTTGGTAGAGTGCCATAGTATCATAGCTCACAGCAACCTCAAACTCTTGGTCTGAATCAATGCTCTTGCTTTATCTCCCAAGTAGTTGGGACTACAGGCGCCTGCCACAACACCTGGCTATTTTCAGAGATGAGGTCTTGCTCTGGTTCAGGGTGGTCTTGAACCTGTGAGCTCAGGCAATCTACCCACTTTGGCCTCCCAAGTGCTGGGATTACAGGTGTGAGCCACTGCGCCTGGCCTGTTCAAAGTTCTTTATAAGTGAGATGATGCAGTATTGACTTTGAGCACCTGGCTCATTTCATTTAGTATAATGTTCTCCAAGTTTGTCCATATTGTCACAGATGGCAGGATTGCCTTCTTTTTAAAGGTTGTTTAATATTCCATTGGATGTGTGAATATTCTTTATTCATTTATCTTTTGACATTTAGGTTGTTTCCATACCTTGGTGATTGTGAATAGTACTCCAATGAACATGGGGTGTAGATATCTTTATTTTCTTTTGAAATATACTCAGAAATGGGATTGCTGGATCATACATACAGTTCTACTTTTAGTTTTTAAAGGAACCTCCATATTGTTTTACACCAACAGTGTACAAGGGTTCCATTTTTTCCACATTCTTGTCAATATTTGTCTTTCTGATAATGGCCATTCTAACAGGTGTAAGGGGATAACTCATTGTGGTTTTGATTCCCATTTCCCTGATGATTAGCAATGTTGAACATTTTTTTCTTATGCCTATTGGCTATTTGCAAGTCTTCCTTCCAAGATAGTATGTCTATTCAGGTCATTTGCCCAGCTTTGTTTTTTGCTATTGAGTTGCAAGGAGGAAAGAAGTGCATTCATGGCATTAACAAAATCTGATTTTCTTTCCTTTATTTGTTGAAAAGTACATTTTCATGGAGACAACTTTAGGGAATAAAATCAGATAGCTGGCACAAAGGAAGTTTGGGAATAGAAAAATGCCAAGGAAGAAAAATAAGGACCTCGCTGTGTAATTTAGCTTATAACACTAAATATGTTTTGAGTATCTATTTGCTATGGTTTGGATGTTTCCCCTAAGTTAAGCTTACAATAAACTAAGCTGGAGATACAGCAGAGGGTATCCCCAGTCGCACATAAAGTTGCCATACATAGGGAAAGTGGGAGATTGTAGTTAAATGTACCTTTATTTATTAAATATTCATTACAAAATATTACAAAATATTTTCTAAGTGTTAGCCACCTCTTTGTAAAATAACACTGTGTAATATACATATAACATTCAAAATATGTGTTAATCAGCTACTTGTTTTATCAGTAAGCCCTCTGGCAACGGTAGGCTATCAGTAGTTATGTTTTTGGGGAATCAAAGGTTACACGTGAATTTTCCACTCCACGAGGGTAGCACCCCCAAATACCTCCCGTTGCACCCCAAAACTCTCCCCCACCCCGCTTCAAGGTTCAACTATATATAAAAATATAGACAAAAACCCCCTTAGGTAGGGCACTGAATTGGATTAACCAATTGATAAAGGTGAAAGGGCGTGGATGAGGTAGGAGAAAAGGTTAAGTTAAATACTTAACATCTCTGAAGAGCCCGGTGGGTGGAAGGACACACCCACTCTTCAAGCTCAGGCCCCGCCCACGAAGTGCAAGCCCCTCCCCATTCCCCGCCCCATCTCTGTCCGACTGACCTAAGCTCCGCCCCAGCCCTGTCCATCGGACATTGGCTCCGCCCAGCCCCACCCTCGAGGCCCGGTCAGAGCCCCCGGGGTAAGAAAACTAGAATTTGTCCTCAGAGACTGGGTGAAGGAGGGATTAGTTTTTCTACCGCCGCCTTATGCCCCTCCGGCCCCAAGAACCGAAGCCTTAGCCATTTCCGCTCCCGGCGGCCCCGAGACCGGAAGCGGAAGTACGCGTGGCGGTGGGTGGTGGCGGAAGTGCAAGCTTTGCGGCGCGCTGCGGTGGGAGTGTCTCCTGTGGGTCTGCAGGTGTGGCCCGGCCCCTCGGGAGGGCGGGGAGGGCAGGGAGGGAGGGGAGCACTTGGCGGGCGCGGGGAGGGGCCGAAGGGTCAAGAACTGCAGCCCAGCTAAGGTGCTTCCTCCGTGCGGTAGTCGGGTGCCCGGCCTGAGGGCCGCACAGCTAGGACCTCGCATGGCACCCACTGCTCCTTCCTCGCTGTCGGGTACCCGCCTGTCTGGGAAGATAGGTCTGTCATCCAGTCGAAAGGAAATTCCTGACGTACAATCCACCTCCCGCAGCTCAGGAGTGTGGTGACACCGACCCCCGTCCTCACCCTTCCTCCCCGATCTGAAGGGAAAGTGCGCTCTTTAAGAGGGTCTTTGCCCTACCTTCTGTACGCAAAATAATTGCGTATCAGTAATTCATGTTTTATTTTACATGATATTTAATATCTTACTTTGCAAGTGGAAAGTAAGGTCTGGGTCCACATGTGCAGATTGGGTCGAATGACTTGTCAAATTTATTTAAGAAATTGAATGTGGTGGCGCCTGTGGCTCAAAGGAGTAAGGTGCCAGCCCCACATACCAGAGGTCGTGGGTTCAAACCCAGCCCCGGCCAAAAAAAAAAAAAAAGAAAAGAAATTGAATGTGCCATTCATCAAGGGATGAATTCAATGATAGGAAAGGGATGAATTCGATGATAGGAGGGTTTCTTTCTTTTTTGTTTTTGGTGATTCTTTTGCAGTTCTTAGGTTAAGATCTGTTAGCATACGTTCTGTTCCTTTTCCTTTCTCTTAAGAGAGGTTTTAATTTATGACTTTTACTTTGGCTGTGGGCATCAGTTTTTTTCGCTGGAAGGTGGTGGGTATTTTAAGAAAAGCTATTTCTCAGTTATGTCACAGATGTTATTATCAAGGAAAAGTAAGACAGTTCATTTCTTTTCAAAGCGGTAAGCTTCAAAACCTATGTATGGGACTTAAGGAAAAAGATGCTATAACCCTTATTAGTATTGGAAATTCAAATTAAGTTGGCCATAAATGGAAAGTATTTTTTTCAGGTTTTTTTTTTTTTAAATTAAATCATAGCTGTGTACATTAATGCAATCGTAGGGTACAATGTACTGGTTTTATATACAATTTGAAATATTTTCACCTAACTGGTTAACATACCCTTCATGGCATTTTCTTAGTTATTGTGTTAAGACATTTATATTCTACACCTAGTAAATTTCACATGTTCCCTTGTAAGATACATGGTAGGTGTGGTCCCACCAATTACCCTCCCCTCTCCCCTCCACTCCCTCTCCTTTCCCCCCATATTCTTGGGCTATATTGGGGTTATAGCCTTCATATGAAAGTTATAACTTGGTTTCCTAGTAGGGCTGAGTACATTGGATACTTTTTCTTCCATTCTTGAGATACTTTACTAAGAAGAATATGTTCCAGTTCCATCCATGTAAACATGAAAGAGGTAAAATCTCCATCTTTTTGAAAGTATTTTTTAATATTAGGGCTAGAGGTCACTTATACTGAGAAATGAGAAAAAAATGAACTTGAGAATTAAGCATTAGAATTCTGTTTTATGAGTAAGGTGTTTATTTCCAAAAGGAGTGCAAGCTATGCATTGCCTTTTTGGAAAGAACCAGTATTGTTTCACAAAAACACCTGAAATTGAGTGTTGTGATTTATATGGTATGATGAACAGGCATTTTAAGTCATTCTTATATTTTATTTTTGTGATATCATATTGTTTTTCTGTGTGTATGTATGTAAGTACTCATAGGCATGTGTCTTAGGCTAGCTCTACTGAATTATTCTTGTGGAGTGTTGTTTGGAACATCTTCAGTGGGATGCCCTCAATGAACAGGGCCTGGGACAGGGGGAAATAGTGCAACTGAAGTAGTTATAATGCTCACTCTTGTGGAGGTTTCATTCTAGCTGAGAAGACAGATTTTAAATTAATAATGGCAAAGGCAATATGGAAACTCGGAACAGGAAAAGTTGGAGTATTTGAGATGCCTGAAGGAAGTAGAATTGAGAGAATTTGATGATTCGTATTTTCTCTTCACAGCATGAGCAGGGGTTGGCAAACTATGGCTTGTGGGCCAAATCTGGTCCAGTACTGGCTCATATAAATAAAGTTTTATTGGAACACATTCGTCTATGTGTTGTCTATGGTTGTTTTTGCATCATAGCCATATAGTTAAGTATTTGTGACACAGACCATATGGCCCACAAATCTTAAGATGTTTACTATTTGGCCCTTTGCAGAAAAATTTGCCACCCCCTAATATATAAAGTACTTAGTACTCAAGTGCTGTGATGGTGGCTACTTATGGAATACTGAAAGAAGTGGACACAGGTTTATACTTACAAAGTTTGTATCATAGTTGGAGAGAGAAGGAGGCAAAAATCACTTAAATATAAAATCACAACTGATAAGGGCAGTGGAGGAAAAGTAGACAGTCTTAGAGATATTTTGAGGAAATATTAGAGGAGAAAGATTCTTTTTTGAGGTGGGAGGAGCCAGTAGACATCACCACCTGCTATTGTCTGAAAGGTGGCTTAGGGTCCAATATGTTGCATATTGAGATAAATTCCCTGAAAGAGTTTTTAGCTTGATTCTTCTTTTGGAAACCTATAAAAATGGAATTATTTGGGCCAAACCCTTGCTTGGTCCTGTGCTTTCATTTCTACTCTTTATTACCTCCATCTTTCTTTTATTGCAGGGAAGACACCTACTAAGACCTTAAACCTGGCACTGGTGTCATGGTGAGGAAATTGGGGTATCTAATGGTTTAGGAGGTAGATAACTATGTTCTCTAGGCCATGGCCCTTCTCCCTAGACCACCCCTCTCCAACGGAGGAAGAAAGGAGAGGACATCTTTCCTTCTGTGCATCTTTCCATCTTTCCTTCTAGAAACTGGTATGGGAGGCAGGTCTCAAAGCAGACCTTGGGGCTCTGTGTTTAATTCTGGAGTCTGGCTGCAGAACGGGGCTGCCCCAGGGCCATCTCAGCCATCTCTGGTGAGACCTAGTGAAAACACATGTGGCTGTATAAATTGAAATTGATTAAGATTTAGTAAAGTTAAAGACTCAATTTCTTAGTCATCCCAGCCTCATTGCTCATGTGCTCAACAGGCACACGTGCTGGTTGTCCCCTTTTTGGAAAATGCAGGCATGAAACATTCCCATCATTGCAGAGAGACTATTGGACAATGTTGCTATGGAGAATTCTAAAATTAAAAGGCCAGCCAGTTTCTCAGATACAATGGATATTCTACTTTCAAAGGTATAAAGGATTATCAAATACTTATGTAGGTGTTGGGAGGAGTCCTAGGGACTTCACAAAAATTAAGAGGTCAATCCCAAATTTGTGATGAAGAGTTTAGGAAAAACTCCAAGCTGGGAAGGATAGGTGGTGCCGTCATGAGTCAGTAACGTTATGCAGGGAGGCTAAACTTACACTTTAGGATTTGTTCAAATATTGAGAGAAAATAAAGCATTTTTACCTTGGTGGACCATATGATCTCTATTGCAACTACTCAGTCAAGTATAGGGAAGTCATAATGTTCATGTGAATGTTTTAAGTTGTACATGAACATTATGGCCACCCTATATACTATAGCATAAAAACAGCCCTATGTAAACAAATGGATGTGGCTGTGTGCCAACAAAACTTTATTTACAAAAACAGGTGGTGCACTGGATTTTCTGCCCTCCTAGTATAGAGAGATTTCTGTATCTGAACATCTTTCTCTAGAGATAATCAGTTATCCCACACAGTGGGTGGGGATGGTCTTATTAAGCTGGAACATGTGTGCTATTTTAGGAATCAGTCACCTTTGAGGATGAGGCCGCGGGGCTCCTTCAGGAGTGGGTGTTGCTGGATGGTGCACGGAGGGACCTGTGTAGATACATGATGCTGGATAACCACAAGATCCTATCCTCCAGGGGTAAGGTTGGGACATTACATGTTCCTTTGTATACAAAGGTACTAAATTCTAAGACAGACATTGGCTTCCGTAGAGTTATAAAACTTTCAGTTGCATTGACTTCATTTTCTCTGTAATAATGCCCTATGTGGGTCTTACTGAACTTGACCTTGGGCATCAGGGGTTAAAGAGTTTTAGCTCTTGAGCCAGGGAGGAGGGTATTTATGGTTTTATCTTTGTGAAAGAGCTTTACTGTTTGTTAGCAATAGGGTGAGATCACCTTACTATCTGTAGTACTTGCTCAGCCTCACAATCTGAAGCTCACGTGGAAGCCAGGCCTGGATCAGAGTTTGTGGCTTCCTTTCCTCTGTCAGAACAAGCAGTCTTTCTCTGTGAGCAAGAACTCCACCATGCAAACCCAGTCTGGTCTCCCATTTGGGACCTAGAGCAGAGCCAAGGGCAGAAAAATGAGGGATTCTCCAAGCCACAGGTGTAGGCGAGTCTCAAGCTGGCCGCAGATTTCCTGCACTTGGTTAGGAGCTATGCTCTAGGAAGTGAAGTGTCAGGCTGAGAGCATTTTAAAAGGTTCTTTATCCTGAGAGGTTATCTGAGTCTATTTGGGGTACGGTTTTTAAAGTTCCCTTAGCTTCTCTTTGTTGTAACTTTCTAGCTTTCCTCTCATATTTTCCTTTAGTCTCAGAAAAAAGGTCTGTTAAAGTTTTTCTATTTTTAAAAAGTTGAGATATAACTCACTCACCATGAAATTCACCCCTTTAAAGTGTTACAGTTCAGTGGGTCACAGTGTTGTATGGCCATTGTCACTATCTAATTTCGTGACATTGTCATTATCCCCAAAGGAAACCAAGTCCCCCTTAGAAATCACTCCTCATTCCCTACCCTTAACCCCTGGCAGCCACCAATCTGCTTTCTGTCTCTATGGATTTGCCCATTATAGACATTTTCTGTAATAGAATTATATACTATATAGCCTTTGGTATCTGGCTTAGTCCATTCTGTGTTGTCATAGCAGAATGCCACAGCCTGGGTAATTTATAAACAATAGAAGTTTATTTGGCTCATGGATCTGGAGACTGGGAAATCTAAGATTGAGGGGCTGCACCTGTTAAGGACCTTCTTGCTATGACATGGCAGAACACATCACATGGTGGAGAGCAAGAAAGGATTGAACTGGCTTTTATAAAAAGCCCACTCTCATAACTAAACTTAATCCATCCCTCACAATCTAATCACTTCTTAAAGGTCCCACCTCTCAACACTGTTTCATTGGGGATTGACTTCCCAGCAGGTGAACTTGGGGGAACACATCCAAATTATAACAGGATCTGTATTCTTTCACTTAGCACAGGTCGTTAAGCTCCATTTCTGTTGTAGCCTGAATCAGAACCACATTCCTTCCTTTTTTTTTTTGCATTTTTTGGCTGGGGCTGGGTTTGAACCCACCACCTCTGGCATATGGGGCCAGAGCCCTGCTCCTTTGAGCCACAGGCACTGCCCCACATTCTTTCCTTTTTAAGGCTGAATAATATTTCATTGTGTGGATATGCCACATTTCGTGTATCTATTCATCAGCTGATGGACAGTTGGATTGTTTCTGCTTTTTAGGTATTGTGAATAATGCTGCTGTGAACATTCATGTACAAGGTTTTATATAGACATGGTTATGATTCTCTTGGGTATATATTTAAGAGTGACATTGGTGGGTCATGTGATAACCCCTATTCTTAACTTTTGAGCAATCTTCAAGCTGCTTTTCAAAATAGGTCCACCAGTGTATATTCCCTCCAGTGGTGGATGTGGGTTCTGATTTCTCCACATCCTTGCCTACACTTATTGTCTACTTCTTCTTTAACATGGTGATTGCCATGTTAGAGAAAACATTTTTTTCCATCCCCCTGTATTTATTAGTTTGCAGACCAAACTCCCATGCTCCCCCCTTGGTCAGTGGTAACTCTAGAATAAATGTCATGGTAAACAAAATTTTTTTCTTTTTACTTGAGACCGTGAGTTTTATTATAACTGTAGGGTTTCGCCCAGGGGCTACCTATCATGTAACATGTATGCTATAGCATGACAGCGTGAGTTGCCTATGCACCATGAAGCTCCCAAGGTAAAGAAACATGTGAGTTATATATGCTTCACAAGGTCCTGGGTTCAAAAGTAGTGTAAGCTAAACATAACTTGCATGGCAGTTAATATGTTAAATTTAACATTTCTATGTGTGTTATTCATCTAGTTGCTTCTTACTTGTTCTTCTAATAACACTCCCTTTCTGGAAATATGAGTCTTAATCCTCATAGACTCTTTAGCTAGGAAATGACCTCTCATTTCTACTTCATTCCTATATGACTGCCATATTTCACACGTACTCATGGATGCCTTCTTCCCTTTCAGTATCTTCCCAAGTTTAGGGTCAATATTAAAAGAAAAAAGCCTACTTATAACACCCCCCACATGTTGTTTTTAATTTCATCCCCCTATTTCTTTATGAAAGGGGTTAATTTTTTTTTCAAATTCATTTTAGAGTGGGAATCTCAACTGAAACACAAAGAGTTGACTTCTGTGCAGAATATTTTGGAAGAAATACCATCCAGTGACATGCAAATGGTAAGATTAATGGGACATCTCAGGTTCCCTATCACAGTAGAAGTTGAGGTATACATGAATTGGAAATCAGTAGATCCAAGAAGATGTTTGAGGCAGGGTGAAGCATTTGACGGGAGCATATGTGGCTCCTGAATTTGAGCAAACCCAAACTGTTACTCATGATTCTTTTTTTTCTAGCATATTCCCCCACATAAACATTTTTGCAAATGTGAGCCAGATATCAAGTGTGCAAAATACAATTTATTCCTCAACAATTATCAGAAAAATGCCTTTTGGTAGAGAAGCCCCGGGAAAATTATGAATAAGAGAAAGACCTATGGTGCAGACAGCAATGTACTCAACTTCAGTAACTCCTACAAGGCACATCTTGAAAAATGCTGAGAACATGTTCCAGGGGTCGGGGTAGGATCCAACTAGTGGCCACTTTGATTGTATAAAATATGGAAACCTTTTCAGGGATCCTTCACCCCTTAGGCGATCATTCTAGACTCCACAGTGGGAGAAAGCCCTTTTTAGTGTGAGAGAACCTTCAGAATCAGCTTGCACATTAGCAGTGCACAAAAATATCCACACTGAGCTCCCATTGTCTTTCCTTTGGCCCTGAATTCCCTTTTATTCGAACTATAGGACCTTCCAGAATTTGGGTTCCCATTCTAGAGTTAGGCTTTGGAGAGAAGGAGGCACAGAGCCAGTGAGATCTCTAGATCCCTCATTCATCTCCTGTGTTGTGGGTTAGTTTTAGCCTCAAAGAGTTAGAGATGCTTCACCTACCAGGTAGAGTGGAGTGGCGTGTGTCAGAGACACGTCTCGTTCTTTTGCTGGGGAAGCTTCTGGAGCATAGAGAAGCCTCAACTATGCCCAGCCTGGTGTAGGCTGCCCCTCCCAGGTCACAACAGACTCCTGGGAAGCTGAGACCTCTCATCACTCCCCAGGTCCTCCTCATCCTTGGTTTATACTCTTGTTTAGGTGGAGAATGTCCTCTAGTAGTGCTTGGGAAAGGGTGCATGGTTTTTGAAACCTTGAGGTCTGACAATGTCTTACTGGAGCTGCCGGGTGGCAGGGGTGTCATCTGGTGTGGTAGTTGCAGTGAGCCCCATTACAGAGAATTCTGTGCACCATCACATAGCCCTCATTTAACCCTTGTTGAATGAAGAAATGAATGAACAAGGTGCTAGGGAAGGCATCTTCACCCCTCATACCCAACCCCTGCATCTTTCTTGATTAGTGGATGGACCCCAGGAGGAAGGGGAGAGTGAATGAGCCCTGAGGGGCAGGTGTCCCCTCAATTTCTGTGGGTTTTCTCCTCTCACTACAGGGATCCAGCCCCTTCCCCAGACCTTCACATCCAGCCTGGCAGGTTCCTCAGTCACACATGCCAAGTATGGCAGGGGTGGGACTTCCCTATATCAGAGCCTTAGGAAAACAAACAGTCACAGAATGTTCAAGCAGGCAGAAGCGATTTACTCAGGGACACATATTTAGGGGAACTGAACAGTGCACCCTGAAGACATACAGCCCTTGAGCAGTAGAGGTAGATTGGAACTGGCCTGACCCCAGAAACTACAGACTCATTGCCAGGTTGTCACCTGAGGGTCACTCAGCCTGCACCTGGATCGAAGGTGCTGGCCCTTCAGGTAGTCCTTCTGGGCCATGCTGGGTGTCACTGGGCCATGTAATGATCATTGAGACCCCATACAGCACTTCTCTGTCATGTGGGAAAAATTACTGGTGGCCCCAGACAGACCAAAGCCCAGTGGCCTCCCTGTTCTGTGGTCAGCTTGTCCAGCGGAGGGCCAGAGAGGAGAGCTCAGGGAATTGCTCTTAGAACAGCTCCTAGGAAGGCTGAGGAAGTTGCTTCTCCAGGCTCAGCCTTGGGTCCCCAGGCTACTTTTGTTCTCTTCTAGATCCTCCATGTCCACATTGGCAGGGGCCAGCACATATTTGTTCAACAAATAGGCTTTAAAAAAAAAAAAAACAAGAAAAACCCAAATAGGCTAAATGTCTAAAAATACTTTCTTTAAGTAGAGGGATTTGTGTCAAAATTAATCTGATGCAAACATTTGTCTCAAAATGTATGTGTGTGTATGTGTGGGTTTTGACTTGTAATACTGAGAGGTCAATGTCATTGGAAGGAGAAGTTTTTTTTTTTTTTTTTTTTGAGATAAGGTCTTGCTCTGTCAGCCAGGCTGGAATGCAGTGGCATAATCACAGCTCACTGCAGCCTTGAACTCTTGGCCTCAAGCAGTCCTTCTGCCTCAGAACTGAAGGTGTGCACCACTATGCCAGAAAAATTTTAAACTTTTTTATAGAAACAAGGTCTCACTGTGTTGCCCAGGCTGGTCTCAAACTCCTGGCCTCAAGCGATCCTCTTACCTTGGCTTCCCAAATTGCTTGGATTGTAAGTATGAGCCACTGTGCCCATCTGGAAGGAGATTTTTATTCCGTACTTAGAGGAAAAAAGCAGGTTGTGCCACACGGGGTCACGTGGGGAAGAACCAGGGTCAGCCTAGAGGCAAAAAGGAGTGAGCAGGAAGCCCAGGACTGAGCCTTTACTGAAGTTTCCACAGGAAAGGTGAGGCTGGACAGGGGAAACAGCTTAGGATTGGCAAGTTTGAGTAATTCTGGTGTGCCCTGGGGTATAGCACTATCCCTGATTATCAAGTTCCTGACCTGGATGCTTTAGGGTAGGGGAAATACTGGTGGGGGTATGTGTTAGAGTTAGATGAGGAGGGGGTGCAGAGTATGGGCTCACCTCGCAATGAAGGGAAACATCTTGGCCATTAGTTTGGCCATCTGAGAAGGACTGATGCCAAATAGACCAATGTAGAATCTAAAAAAACACAGAACATTCACATTCAGAACCAAGGGCTCCTGCCCTTTCTTTCTTGCTTGTTTTTGGGTGGTTTAAACAGCAGAAATTTATTTTCTTGCAGTTTTAGAGGCTGGAAGCCTAAGATCAAGATGCCTCAGGCTTGGGTTGCCTCCTAAGAGGTGCCTCCTGAGGCCTCTCTCCTTGGCTTGTAGATGGCCACCCTCTCGCTGCTTCTTCGTGTGGTTGCCTCCTCCCTGTGCACACTCCTTAATTTCCTGTAGTAACATGTCTTACAGTAGCTCTGTAGGCTCTTGACCTAATCTCTGTCCAGGGCCCCATGAACCAGAAAGGGGTCAAGTCTTCTCTGCGTCTGTAGCATGATCATTCTCTGGAGACCTTCCTTGGTTGGTGGCTGGTGGATTCCCTCCCTGCAGTGGACTGGGGGAATCACCAGGTCTGCAACTACCAGATGCCAGACCTATCCTGTGTGCTTGCACTTCTGATGGCACTAACCTACCTACAGAAGATCTCTCAGGCCAAGGATAGCTGTTACGCCACCTCTGTCCTGCTCAGCACCCTCTGTGTCTTTTCCTAGGGCCTGAGGCTGTTCTCAAAGATACAGGTTGAGCTCTCAAGGGGAGTGAGGGGGACACTATTACCTCAAGAAGACTGGCCAGCTCTCCAGGAGTCTCCTTGGTCTCTGAGTTGGATGGTAAGCCTGGGAGATGGTGTGCTGTGAGGGCGCCAGCTGATTTGGGGAGGGAGAAAGGCGCAGAAGGCCCAGGCTGTGGGCTCCAATTGAAGTCTTTCTGCATTGAGTGCGTTTGTCCCCAGGGTAGGGGAAGGCCCTGGAGTGAGTTCTGGGGAAGGAGCTGGGCCCTGCTTTTCCTACTTTGGCCTTTCTTCCTACAGTCTTACTTCTGTTCTTCTAGCCCCACCCTTTCTATGACCTTAAAACAGAAAGGAACCGAGGGTCCTGTGACCTGGAGGCTGGGTGATGAAACAGCTAGAGAAGACCTCTTGGCTCAGGGTCCTGGGTTTCCTTACCTAGATGGGGTAGAGAATGGGCCAGGAACACTTGAAGGCACATCTTGAGTCCTGCCCTGAGAAGGGACCTTCTACCTGCCCCTGCCCATCACTTCACCTGAGGTACCTGCTGCTTGTACTTCATACCTGGTACTAATTCCTGCTAGTATCACCTCCAAAATTCAACCCACCTCGGTTCGTCCCATCCTTGTTGCCACTGTCACCCTTCTTAGAGCCACTGTTATTTCTCCTGGACTCAAGGACTGTTCCCAACAGGATCCTAGGCCTCACCCTGGACATAGAGGCCAGAGGGATCCCTTAGAAATGTACGTCAGGCCCGGTGCAGTGGCTCACACCTATAATCCTAGCACTCTGGGAGGCTAGGCAGGAGGATTGCTTGAACTCCAGAGTTTAAAACCAGCCTGAGCAAGAGTGAGATGACATCTCTGCAAGAAATAGAAAAATTAACTGGCATGGCGGCACATACCTGTAGTCCCAGCTACTTGAGAGGCTAAAATAGAGGGAACACTTGAGCTCAGGAATTTGAGGTTACAGTGAGCTGTGATGAGGCCACTGTACTCTTGCTTGGGCAACAGAGTGAAACTCTATCTCCAAAACCAAACCAAACCAGACAGAACCGAACTGAACCAAACCAAACCAAGTCAGGAGAGTCCATATCTTTACTATCTGCCTCTCATTTGCCCAAGCCCACCTCCAAGCTGCATCTTCCTTCCACCCCTCCAGCCTCCTGGCCATTCACCCTGCCCTTTCTTCCAGCTTTCCTTCCACTGCTGGAGCCTCCTCAGAGAATGCCCCTTCCCCATCTCCCACTGGGGGACCCTCTCTCCATCTCCTTTTGGAGTCGAACTTCTATCTTAGTGAACATCTATCACTATATTTAAGGTTAGGTAAATCTCAACAAGGTGAACAGGGTGTATTCCTTCTTTTATCAATATGTTCCCCAAAGCAGTGCCAATCATGCAAATTCAGTTAGGGTGAACAGGTGTGAATGGACCCAGTAGGTGTTTTACACTAATCTATGATCCTTGTTTCTCTGTTCAGGGACAAAAGGCAGCAGGGCAGTTTCAGAGGATGGTGACACTGGTGCCCATGTTGGGCTACCGTGACCAGTGGATGGATGGGGCTTTTGGTGAGTATATGCCAGGTGTAACACGTGGCTCTGCTGTCCTGTGTTCCATATGGGAACTTGTATCCCATCCCATTTACATTTCCTCTGACTGCAGTCACTACCATGGTACTATAGGAGAAAATTCCTAACGCCATCTCTCATTAGTTTTGTATTCAAGAGGAAAGGTACTTTTGGTCTCAGAGCTTTCTGTTAAGAAAGAGGAGACCCACTCAGCTGCAGCAAAGGCCAGACTTCTCTTTGGGCTATGTGAAATTTTTGAGTACACAATTATGTCGAGTTTGAAAATTATAATTGAATTCGCTATAAATGGACTGGGTTTTAACTAAACTTTTCAGAGCTACTTCTTCTGAGAAGTGGGGAAAAAGTTAATTCTTAAAGATAGCTAACATTTTAGCTTTAATGGCAAGCTGTTTTTATTCTTCCAATTTGCCTTCTAGTAAGAATAATAAAGTTTGTTTCTTTAAAATGTTACCCACTCAAGAGTTTGAAATGAGTGTTATAATAGTGACAGGTTTCTCAGCCATAACACTACTGACATTGGGGCTTGATTAATCTCTGTGGTGGGGGCTGTCCTGTGCATGGTGAATGTGCATCCCTGCCCTTAATTCATTAGATGCCAGCAGCACTTTCCCTGTATTAGTTTGCTAATTAGGGATGCCATGTCAAAGTACTACAGACTGGGTGGATTAAATAGTAGAAATATATTGTCCCACAGTTCTGGAGACCAGAAGCTCAAATCAAGGTGTCAGCAGGTATGGTTCCTTCTGAGGCCTCTGTCCTTGGTTTGTCGATGGGTGTCTTCCTCATGTGTTTTCACGTCATCTTTCTTCTGTACATATATGTGTCCACATTTCCTCTTCTTATAAGGACTCCAGTCATATTGAATTAGGGCCCACCCTACTGACCTCATCTTAATTTTGACTTCTCTAAAGGACTCTATGTTTAAATATGGCTATAGTCTAAGACACTTGAAGATATAATTTTTTTTTGCGACAGAGTCTTGTTCCGTTGCCCAGGCTGGAGTGCTGTGGTCTCATCCTGCCATACTGCAGCCTCAAGCTTCTGAGTTCAAATGATCTTCTCACTTTAACCTCCCAAGTAGCTGGAACTACAGGTTCATGCTACCACGCTTGGATAGTTTTCCAGTTTTTACAGAGACAGCATCTCCTGATTGTTCAGGCTGGTCTCAAACTCTTGGCTTCAGGCAGTCCTGCCTCAGCCTGCCAGAGTGCTAGGATTACAGGTGTGAGCCTCTGCACTTGGTCATTCAACATATTTTTTTGCAGTACAGTTTAGCTCATAACACTTTTCTAGTCATGATAAGCAAAAATATCTACAGATGCAATGGACTGAATTATGCTCCCTTCCTCCTAAATTCATGTTGAAGCCTTGGACCCTCCTGCTGACTGTATTGGAGACTGGCCCTTTAAGGTGTCTAAGGTTAAATGAGGTCCTATGGATGGGGCCCTGATATGATAGAACTGATGTCCTTACAAGAAGAGGAAGAGGCCTGAGACATGTCTTCCATATGAGGACACAGCTAGAAGGTGGCCGTTTGCAAGTGAGGAAGGGAGTCTTGTCCAGAATCTAATCATGCTGATGCCCTGGTCTCAGAGTTGCAGCTTCTAGAACCATGAGGAAAATAAGTTTCTAATTTACCAGGCTATGATACTTTGGCAATCTAACACCAGACGTTGCCAACTGTCTTTCCTGGGTGACAAGCACTGGCTTAGACCATAACAATTTTGGTTTCATTTAGTATGGCCTGGTGTTGGGCTGTTAGGAGGTTTGGAGAGAGGATTTCAGGCCTAGGAAATACTGGTAAAATACCTCAGGAAACACAGAGCCTGGTGTGTCCAGGGCCCATGAAAGGCTATGTGAAGGAAGCAAAGGGAAGTAGAGGGTGGTGTGAGCTGACTGGAGAAAGAGCAGGCTACAGATCATTCAGAGCTTAGAAGCATGCGAAGAGAACAGTGGCCCATGTTCTGAGGCCATTGGGAGCTAGTGGTGCTTTTAGGTGATAATTACAATGACCTGGTGATTTTAACAGAACCCTCCAGCACATGAGAGGAGGATGGCCCTCAGTGAGGATACCAGGTGGCATGGATAGAAAGGTGGCAATCTAGACTTGGGGGTGATTGTGGCGTAAGTGTGCTAAGATTCCCTAAGACCACCCCAGGTTCTATGAGGACTCACAGGTCTCAGCATACAGTCATCCTCATGACTCTGACTTATTATTGGGAAGGGATACAAAGCCAAATCAGTAATAGAAAGCCTCCTGGGTGAAGTCCAGAGAAAACCAGATACAGGCTTCCATTGTCCTCTCCCCATGGAATCACATAGGGCAGCTCAATTCCTTCATTGCCAAGTTGTGACAACACACATGCAATGTCATCTACTAGGGAAGCTGGAGACTCAGTGCTTTATGGCAATGATTTTCAACTGGTGGGTGTTGTGGTACACTAATGTGCTGTGAGAGTATCTTAGGTGTACTGCAAAAAATTTTAAAGATTTAATTAAATTCTTTTCTTCCTTTTTTAAAATTTGAGACAGAGTCTTACTTTATTGCCCTTGGTAGAGTACTGTGGCATCATAGCTCACAGCAACCTCAAACTCTTGTTGCCTCAGCTTCCTAAGTGGCTGGGACTACAGACATTTGCCACAGTGCCTGGCAGTTGTTTAGAGATGGGGGTCTCACTCTGGGTCAGGCTGGTTTCAAACCTGTGAGCTCAGGCTATCTATCCATCTTGGCCTCCCAGAGTGCTAGGATTACAAGAGTAAGCTACTGTGCCCAGTCCTAAATTATTTTCAAAAGAAGTTCAAAGCATTTGTTAATTTTTATTGTTGTTGCGATGGCCACCAAAGTCTTTGTCATAAAATCTTTCCCCAGTCCAACAGCATCAAGAGTTTTCCTCACACTTTCTTCTAAGATTTTTATTGTTTTGTGTCTTAGAGTTAAGTCTCTTATCCATCTTGAGTCAATTTTTATTTATTTATTTTTATTGTTGGGAATTCATTGAGGGTACAAAGAACCAGGTTACACTGATTGCATTTATTAGGTAAAGTCCCTCAAATAATTGTGTCTGTCCTCCAAAAGGTGTGTCACACACCGTGACCCCCACCCCCTCCTTCCCTTCCTCTGCTCTTCTTTTCCCTCACCCCCTCCCTCCTTCTCTCTCTCTGCTCTCCCCTTCCCCTACCCTTTTGATAAAGGGTGAAAGGTGTGGTTCTCTAGTTCTCCCAGCACCATTTGTTGAATAGGGATTCTTTTCCCCACTGTATGTTTTTGTTTGGTTTATCAAAAATCAGATGGCAAGTAGAGACTGGTTTCATCTCTTGGTTTTCTATGCTGTTCCATATGTGTATGTCTCTATTTTTGTGCCAATACCATGCTGTTTTGATTACTGTGGATTTGTAATATTTCCTAAAGTCTGGTAGGGTGATACTTCCAGCTTTGTTTTTATTACTAAGAATAGCTTTAGCTATATGGGTGTTTTTCTGGTTCCATACAAAACGAAGTACTATTTTTTTCCAGTTCTTTAATATATGATGTTAGTATTTTAATGGGGATTGCATTTAATCTGCAGATTCCTTTGAGTACGATAGACATTTTGATAATGTTGATTCTTCCCAGCCAAGAGCATGGTATGTTCTTCCATTTGTTAGTGTCTTCTGCAATTTCTTTTCTTAGGGTTTCATAATTCTCTTTGAAAAGATCTTTCACCTCTTTTGTTAGGAATATTCCTAAGTATTTCATTTTCTTTGAAGCTACTGTGAAGGGAATTATGTCCTTGATTTGCTTCTTAACTTGGTTGTTATTGGAGCATACAAAGGCTACTTATTTGTGAACATTGATTTTATACCCTGAGACATTACTGTATTTCCTGGTGACTTCCAGGAGTTTTGTGGTTGAATCTCTGGGGGTTTCTAAGTATGAGATTATATCATCAACAAAGAGGGAGAGTTTGACCTTCTCTGCCCCAATTTGGATGCCCTTTGTATCCTTCTCTTGCCTGATTGCATTGGTTAGAATTTCCAGATCTATGTTGAATAATAGTGGTAATAGTGGACATTTTTGTCTGGTTCCAGTTCTAAGTGGAAAAGCTTTCAGTTTTACACCATTTAGTATGATGTTAGCTATGGGTTTGTCATAGATAGTCTTAGTCAACTTGAGAAATGTGCCACCTACACCTAATTTGTTAGAAAAGGATGCTGAATTTGTCAAATGATTTTTCTGCATCTATTGAAAGGATCATATGGTCTTTGTTTTTGCTTCTATTGATATGGTGTATTAAGCTAAAAAGCTTCTGCATGGCCAAGGACACAACAAGTAAAACAAAAAGGCAACCTTCAGAATGGGAAAAGATATTTGCAGGGTATCAATCTGACAAAGGGTTGATAACTAGAACCTATAGAGAACTCAAATTAATCAACAGAAAAAGAGTAAAGAGATATGAACAGAACCTTATGTGATGAAGACAGACAAGAAGATAGGCGTGTGGCCTACAGACATATGACAAAATGCTCATCATCGTTAATCATCAGAGAAAAGCAAATCAAAACCATTTTGAGATATCATCTAACTCCAGTAAGAGTAGTCCACATAACAAAATCCCAAAACTACAGATGTTGGTATGGATGTGGAGAAAAGGCTCAGATCCAAACCATTGGCTTTCTTGCTGAGTTTCTGTCCTTTAACGCTCCTTTTGGACGGGAACCTCTGCAGAAAGCTGGCTACAGATCACCATCTTGGCTCCTCCCAGGATGTGGAGAAAAGGGAACCCTTCTGCACTGCTGGTGGGAATGCAAGCTAATTCCTTTCTTTTGGAAAGAAGTCTGAGAACACTGAGGGAACTAAAAGTAGACCTACCATTTGATCCTGCAATTCCTCTACTAGGTATATATCCAGAAGACCAAAAATCTTTTCGCAACAAAGATATTTGCACCAGAATGTTTATTACAGCCCAATTCATAATTGCCAAGTCACAGAAGAAGCCCAAGTGCCCATCAGCCCATGAATGGATTAATAAACTGTGGTATATGTATACCATGGAATATTATGCAGCCTTAAAAAAGATTGAGACTTTACCTCTTTTATGTTTACATGGTTGGAGGGAACATATTCTTCTTAGTAAAGTATCTCAAGAATGGAAGAAAAAGTGTCCAATGTACTCAGTACTATTATGAAACCAATTTATAATCACTCACACTTTCATATGAAAGATAAAACACAACTATAGCCCAGGATGTGGGAGGGAAGACGCGGGGGAGGGATGGGGAGGGGGGAGGCCAGGTGAAGGGAGGGTAATCGGTGGGACCTCACCTATGGTGCATATTGCAAGGGTACATGTTAAATCTATTAAGAGTAGTGTATAAATGTCTTAACACAATAATTAAGTAAGTGAGGTGAAGGCTTTGTTAACCAGTTTGATGTAAGCATTCCAAATTGTATATAAAATCAGTACATTGTACCCCATAAATGCATTAATGTAAACAGTTATGATTTAATAAAAAAACATTAAGAGAAAAGAAAGTGGAAAGAGAGAAAGTAACAAGTATTTCAGCAAAAAAAAGAAAAAAATGCTCATTGTCTCTGATCATCAGAGAAATGCAAATCAAAATCACCCTGAGAGGCTTGGTGCCCATAGCTCAGTGAGTAGGGTACCAGAAACATACACCCAGGCTGGCAGGTTCAAGCCTGGCCCAGGCCTGCTAAACAACAGTGACAACTACAACCAAGAAAAGTAGCCGGGCATTGTGGTGGGTGCCTGTAGTTCCAGCTACTCGGGAGGCTGAGGCAAGGGAATCATTTGAGCCCAAGAGTTTGAGGTTGCTGTGAGCAATGACGCCATGGCACTCTACCAAGGGTGACATAGTGAGACTCTGTCTCAAAAAAAAAAAAAAAATCACCCTAAGATACTACCTAACCCCAGTGAGAAGAACCCACATCACAGTCTCAAAGCTGCAGATGCTGGTGTGGATGTGGAGAGAAGGAAATACTTTTTTTTTTTAATTTTTTATTTTTTTTATTATTGGGGATTCATTGAGGGTACAAGAAACCATGTCACACTGGTTGCATTTGTTGGGTAAAGTCCCTCTTACAATCGTGTTTTGCCCCCAAAAGGTGTGGCACACACCAAGACCCCAGAGAAGGAAATACTTTTACACTGCTGGTGGGACTGCAAACTAATACAACCTTTTTGGAAGGAAGTTTGGAGAACCCTTAAAGAACGCAAATTAGACCTCCCATTTGATCCTGCAATCCCATTACTGGGCATCTACCTCGAAGAAAAAAATTATTTTATGATAAGGACATTTGCATTAGACTGTTTATTACAGTTCAATTTACAATCACCAAAATGTGGAAATAACCTAAATGCCCACTGATCCAGGAATGAATTAATAAGCTATGGTATGTGCATACCCTGGAATACTACTATTCAGCCATTAAAAAATATGGAGACTTTACATCTCCATCAAAATATGGAGACCTTACATCTTTCGTATTAATCTGGATGGAGGTGGAACACTTTTTTCTTAGTAAAGCATCACAAGAATGGAGAAGCAAGAATCCATTGTACTTAATTCTAATATGAAGGCAGTAGATGATCTAATACAAAGGGTGGGGAAGGGGAATGAGGGATTGGAGAGAGGAGAGGTGGGGGGAGATGGGCAGGTCACAGTGTATGGCATACCTCTTGGGGCTGGGGCACAATTACAAGAGGGACTTTACCTAACAACTGCAATCAGTGTAACCTAATTCTTTGTACCCTCAGTGAATGCTAAACAATAAAAAAGAAAATGAATTTCGAGTGGCACCTGTGGCTCAGTGAGTAGGGCGTCGGCCCCATATACCAAGGGTGAGGGGTTCAAACCCAGCCCCCCCCAAACTGCAACAAAAAAATAGCCCGGTGTTGTGGTGGGCAACTGTAGTTCCAGCTACTTGGGAGGCTGAAGCAAGAGAATCGCCTAAACCCAGGAGTTGGAGTGAGCTGTGTGATGCCATAGCACTCTACCGAGGGTGATTTTTTTTACTCTAAAAAAAAAAAAAAAAAGAAGTTCAAAGCACAGTAAGTATATTCTTCTTTTACTCTTTTTTTTTTTTTGATCAACATTATTTTAGTGTACTACAGAAGCTTAACTGTAGGTTCAAGTGTGCAATGAAATAAAAAATGTTGAAAACTGGTTTTCACTGGGGGCCGGCCAGGTGGGCTGAATTTAGGTACTGTCTAGCATGTATCTTCTATTTTGTGTTGCTGAAAAGGAATACATGAGGCTGGGCATTGACATATAAAAGAAAGAGGTTTATTTGGCTTTTGGTTCTGCAGTCTGTACAAGCAGCATGGGGCTAGCATCTCCTCAGTTTCTGGTGAGAGCCTCAGGTTGCTTTAACTCATGATATAAAGAGAAGGAGAGCTGGTTTGTGCAGAGATTATGTGGAAAGAGAGGAAACCAGAGAGAGAGAGAGGGGGAGGTGACAGGATCTTTTTAACAATCAGCTGTCTCAGAACTGAAAGTATGAGAACTCACTTACTTTAAGGGAAGGCATTAATCTATTTATGAAGTGTTTGCCCCCATGACCCAAAACTTCCTGCTTGGGCCCTTCTCCAACATTGGAGATTAAAATTTCAATGTAGGGTTTGGAGAGTACCTAAATTCCAGATTTCCAGAAGGAAGCAGATTTTTTCCCCCCAGTGGTAAGATAGGACTTTTATTAGAAGTTAGAAAGGAATACAGAAAAAGTAAAAAGCACCAGAGCTTCTGGAAGGGAGCAAGAACTGAAGAACTCACTCGGGAGTCCCCATGTGGGCTCTTTTATCTAGGGGCATTAGGTCTAGAGGATTACACATGGCTGGCATTTGGTCCTTTACAGTCTTTGTCTCTGAGAAGGGATTAGGGTGTGTGCTCCTACCCAAGGTGGAACCACCCAAAAAACCATCATAGGCTGATTTGTTCATGATCTTATCAGAGCCCAGAGGGTGTGTCCCAAAGAAGGCAGTCTGCTTGTGCCTGGAAATGGGGTTCTGATCTCTGAGCTCACTTGGACCTAGAAAATGGGGGCCTCCCTGTCTAGCCCTGAGTGGTGGAATCCTGTATCAATCCTCCCTTTCTGAATAGAAGCTTTAACTGCTATTAGGGAAAAGGGGCGCTGACCACTCCAAACTGCTTCCTGCTGAAAATGGACAGTGCTATGGGGAAGCAGTTAGAGGTTCCTGGGAGGAGGTTGATCCAGGGTTCACAGTAAATGGAATTTTAGGTTGATTCTTCTAGCTTGCGGTAAAATGTTAGTGTATTCTCTTATGAAATTGCCTAGGCCCAGAAAGCTGGGTTCCCTTGTCCAGGCGAATGAGGGAACCCTGTATCATTATAAGGGGATAGTTAGGGTCTTCAGATGAGCGGTGATCCAGGGGTCCACAATAGAGTCAGGTCTGGGCTGGAACCCTTTTCACTGTTTGTGGTTTGATGATATTATCTCTGAAAGACATAAATCTGATTAGTACATTAAAAGGCAAGGTTAGAACAGTGAGAGGAGGAGGTTGATTTTGAGAGAAAACTGTATCAATACTTTTCTTGCTGTCTTCTCAAATCTTCTTTAGGCTCACAAGTGTAGGTGGACTGTAGTTGATTCTCTTCATGGTCTACTTCTGTAGGAGATGGTGGCTTCTAGGATTTTACTCATGAATGAAGTATCCAGGAATCCATTCTCATAACTTTAACAGCTGTAGCAGAAGACAAGATAACAGAAAAGGGACCTTTTCTAGTTGGGATTAGGGAAGGTGAATTAGAGGGAAGAGTCGTGCGAGCCCCAGACTCTCGCACATGTTAGACTTCTGAAACATGTGCTCGTGCTCCACCTCCCTGGCATGAGGGGCAAGAAGGGCTGGTGGTATGCCCTCGGTGGACTGGAGAGGCCTCAGGATCCCCCCTCAGGAGAGCACCGGCCTTCACCTTCATTGCACCATGGCAGCTTTCCAGAGTCTGTAAAAGCCAGTAATTCCTAAGAAGCCTTGAATTTGTTTGAGAGTTTGAGGTTTAGGGTGAACTAATATTTGTCTTATTCTTTCTTTGCCCAAGGCACTCTTCCTCTGTGAAAACTGGAGACCTGAGTAGTGAACTTCAGATACACATAACTGTGCTTTAGCCTTGGAGACTTTGTACCCACAATCAGCTAGAAAGTTTAATAGAGCTTGGGTAGCTTTGTGGCATTCCTCTGCATCTGGCACTACCAAAAGAATGTCATCTACATACTGAGTAAGAGTCATTGTAGGATATGAAAAACGACTCAAATCTAGGGCTAGGGCTTGTCCAAACAAGTGAGGGCTGTCCCTAAATCCCTGGGGTAACACAGTCCATGTGTGCTGGATGTTAGAGTCAGAGGGGTTTTCAAAAGCAACAAGATACTGGGAATTTTATTTTGTTCTTCCCACCTGTCGTCCCTCAGTAGCCCACACTTCTGGTTTAATTTTTGTCTCTAATAAAGGAAGGCATAATATAGGTTCCTGTCCCATATTCAAATGATTGTTCCCGTTTTAGTTAGTATGTCCCTTCCCAACAGGGGAGCAGGACTTTCAGGCATGATTAGGAAGGGATGAGAAAACAGCCAGTCACCCCAATTGCAGCTTAAAGACTGAGAGAAAAATTTGGTAACTGGCTTTCCAGACATCCCCTATATAGTTATAGATTTGGGGGCTGAAAGACCAGGGTTAGAGAGGAGTACAGAAAAGGTTGCCCCAGTGTCCAGAAGAACTTCTGTCTTTGAATGTCTGGGGCCGCCTGAGTGATAAATTTATCTTTTAAAATAATTTGGCCCTCTAAGGAGTCGGGTGTTAACTGGGCGTGTTTTCTCGTCGCTTCCCTAAGTCGCACAAGAAAGGCTAAGGGACACTCATTTTGCGCCTGGTAGATAGTAGACAACTTAGAATAGTTCACAGGTTTTTTTCTTGGATCAACGTGTACCTTTTAGGATACATGTTAGAGAATGTTTACGCCACCAGTCACCTTGTTTCTCAGGGTCCCATTCGGGATCCTCAAAGGGAACTGCCAGGAAGCAGATGTTTGATGTAAACTACTTTGTTCATACATGCAGCTTAAGCATATATTGCTGTGTTAGTGGGGTTGGGAACCCTCTTGAAATCCAAGTTTCCAGAGAGCAGCCAGCCAAAGGCCAATCTCGTAAGCATGTCTTGCTAAGGTGAGCAGTCAGGGCTGCTGTGTTAAGTTTTTTCTGCATATAGGGAAGCTTGGGTTGATTTCAAACATATGCAGGAAGTTGAGTTGAGATAATGTGGTGGTTCGTGTGTTTATTCATTTACCAGATGTCACAAAGCATTTATGTGCTATGCATGGTATGAAGGACAGGGTGGCAGAAGGAGAAGGCACCCAGGCTTGTCATGCAGCTTACAATCCAGTGAGGGTGACAGAAAATAAAGAAAAATTTTTAGTATTTCTTCTGTAGAAGAAAATATATATCTGGTTATAGTTGGTAAGGGCTGTGAAGAAAGGAGGAGGACACTCGTAGAATAAAAGGAGAGAAGGGGATCTTCATGTTGGGAAAAGACCTCAGTGCCTCAAGCGGCACTCTGGGGACATTTCAGCAGATCCAGAAAGAAAAGGTATGATGTAGGTGTTAGCTATAGTGAGGACAGCATGGGAGGAAGGATCGATGGGCGAGTCCCCCTGTAGACATGTCACCCCTGGCTTATTTTGATTAATTATTGGGGTCTGTAGAGTGTCAAAGAGGGGTGAGATTTCTGATCAGAGACAAAGAGATGGCACTTCCTGAGATGAAGGACATGGTAGACAGACCTGGCTTTGGGAAGAAGGTGATAAGGTTTTTTTTTTTGCTTTTTAATTTTTATATTAAAATAACAGAAATTTTCTATTACAGTTTTGGATACCATACATCTGAAATTAAGGTGTAAGCTCCCTCTGAAAGCTCTGGGGGAGAAATTTTTCTTATTTTCTAGCATTTGGCTTTCTAGCATCCTGGACATGTTACTGCAGTCTCTGCCTGTATTGTTACATGGACTTTTCCCCTCTATGAGTCTGTGTCTGTCACTTTTCCTTTTTTTATAAGGACAGTCATATTGAATTAAGGATCCAGTCTGATCTCATTAGTTATATCTGAAATGAGACTTATTGTTTCTAAATAAGGCCACTTTCTGAAGTACTGGAGTTTAGGACTTCATATTTCTTTGTGTGTGTGTCACAATTCAACCTGTCATTTTGCTCTCCAACCTCCCCCAAATTCATGTCCTTCTTACATGCAAAATACATTGGTGGGTTTCTAACATCCTCAAAGTTTTAACCCATTTCTGCATCAACTGTTAATCCAAAATCTCATCTAACCATTGTCAACTCAAGAAGTTCCACATCTCTTGTAAATCATCTAAGTCAGGTCTGGGAGAGACTCAGGTGTGGTCCATTGTGGGGTCAAATTCCTCTCCATCTGTGAACCCATGAAGTCAGAAAACAAGTTGTTGGCTTTCCAAATTCAATGATATAGCAAGCATAGGACAGACTTCCCTGTTCCAAAATGGGGAAACTAGGGAAAAAATAATCATAGGTCCCAAGCAAGTTCAAAATCAGCAGGGAAACGTCCATGAGATTTCCAGACCTGAGACTAATCCTCTGTGACTTGAAGTTCTAGTCCCTCAGATAAGTGGAGAGATTTCAGCTGGTGGTTGGATACCTGAGTCTGGTGTTCCAATGTGAGAGTCAGCCTGGAGATTGGTGCCTTGTAAGATAGATTTGGGAATTTGTACCTGGATAGTGGGTGGGGTTTCCCACCAAGGCAGAGAGGGCCATGATGAGAAGGGGAGAGTCTGCAGCATTGGGAGGAGAAGTTTGTACAGATAAATGAGGAGGAGGTGGGGGTGTGGTTGCCTAGGGCAGCGGGTTTCAGGAAGGATGGGTTGAGACCCTCTATAAAAAATAAAAAAATTAGCCAGGTGTGGTGGCTTATGTCTGTAGTCTGAGGAAGGAGGATTGGTTTAGCCCAGGGTTGGAGGTTGCAGTGAATTTTGATGACTCCACTGCACTCTAGCCTAGGAAACAGAGTGAGACCCTATATAAAAACAAAGAAGAGAGATTGGATGACAGACACATCAAATGGATTTCCCACTATGGGTGGGATTCACTGAGAATCTCAGTGCAATGACAGTCCTTGAAGTGGTGGAAATGGAAAATGAATCAGAGGGGAGGAAATACTTTAGGGAATTGGCAGCCTGTGGCGGACTTTGGAGAGAGAGGACAGTAGCCAGAGGGAGAAAGGTGTTATGGCTTGAATCATGCCCCCCCCAAAAGATACGTTGAAGTCTCAGCCCTGTGAATGTGACTTTATTTGGAAATAGGGTTTTTGTAGATGTAACCAAGGTTGGATGAGATCATGAGAATAGGCCTTAATTCAACATGACCATGTGTTTATGAGAAGAGGAAAATACCACTCCAAGACAGAGACACACAGTGAGAACTTGACACGTTGATGAAGGCTCAGGATGGAGTGATACATCTTCAAGCTGAGGGATACCAAGGGTCAGCAGCACCACCAGAAGCTGGAAGAGGCAAGGAAAGATTCTACCTAGAGTCTCAGGAATTGTTGCCTTGCTTACACCTTGAGTTTGGACTCCTGGTCTGTAGAGCTGTGAGAGAATAAGTTTCTGTGGTTTGAAACCACAGAGTTTGTGATACTTTGTTATGGCAGCTCCAGGAAAGTCACATGTAGGGTCAGGGATTGGATGTGGTCAGACTTAAATACTGAGAGGAAAGGTCCATTTGGGAGGGAGAGGTGAGGGTGCAGGGGATGAGGGATGACCAGGGAGTTCTATGCCTGTCTGTCCTAGGCCAGAGGGCAGATGCCAGTACTGAGTGGGGGTGGCATCCATGAGAAGGCAGGTGGGAAGGACATTTTCTTTTTAGGTAGATTCATGGGGTGGAATTGGCTCATTTGTCTCCTGCTTGTGGTGGTTCCCAGGGTGATGCTAGCCATGCAGAGTGGAGACAGAGAAAGAGGCCAGGCAGCTGGGGAAGAAGAGCTGTCCCAAGGCTGAGTCAGGGGGGAGTGGTGGACACCACAGGAGCTCTGGAGTTTCTTGGTGACATGAGACTTTGGCTCTTGGGATATGGATATGGAGGGTCATGTGGTGTGTGTGTCTGTGTGCATGTCTGTTTATGTGAGTATGTGTGGGCACTGCTCTATGTGTGTGTGTATGTGTCCCTGTGTGCTAGTGTGTGCAAAAGTGTGTGTCACCATGACTGTGTATGTGCATGTACATGTCACTCACAGGGTGGGCAGCCTCTGGGCTTGTGAGTGGCTCACTGGGCTGGGCACTGACCCTCATGCCCCTTCTCTTCTGTACTAGCTCTGCCTGCAACAGACCTTGCTTGGCTCCAGGAGGACAGCACAGAGGAAGAAGACATGGTGGCTCTTGGGTTGCCAACTGCCTATTCACAGGTAAGTAAGAAATTCTCCTACTCTAAAATCCTTCTGCTGTGCTTGAAGCCCAGCTGGACTTGCTGCTTCCCATGACCTACTTGGACTCTCTTAGCCACACAGGGCTGATCTTCAGGCTTCTAGGAGCTGGGCCTTGTGCAGTGGGAGGGAAAAACCTTGGCAACAACCCCACTCCCTCATTCAAACCCCTCCCCAGGATGCTGATGCTGGGCAGGAAAACAAAACAAGGGTATGAGCTGTCCTTTTTTAGTAGTCTTCTTGGTCTTCCCAGGCAGAATTAAGTCATTTATGAGATAGTTCTCTCCTGCCCTCCATGTGCTCACGTCTACTGGACCCTGGAGCTAGAAGGGATAAGGAGCTGCAAGGACTTTCTGACTAGTTGTCAATAGATAAGTCCTTTACTGAAATGGAGTTTTTCAACATTAGTTGTAGGCTTTTGCTCCTATTATTTAGGGAGTGCAGAGTAGAGAGAGAAGAGTTTTCTTTCTGAGGCCTGCTTGAAGGGGAAGATTTTGGACGAGCTCAGAAGCTCATCTGAAACTCTTCCCTCCCCTAGGCCTGCCAGCCTCCCCTGTCCTCTTGAGTATGGGTGGGAGTGGCCTCTGCCTGAGCCAGGATGGGTATGTGTTTTAGGAACCAGTCACCTTTGCAGATGTGGCTGTGGTGTTCACCCCAGAAGAATGGGCATTTTTGGACTCCACTCAGAGAAGTCTGTACAGAGATGTGATGCTGGAGAACTACAGGAACCTAGCCTCTGTGGGTAAGGCTGGTGTTATTGCTTCATCCACACACTCAAGCAGCAGCCATAGGTCCAGGGAGCTGTGTGGGTTTGTGAAGTCAAGAGGTAAAAGAAAGATAGGTCCTGACCTCATGATACCTGCAGTATTCTGGTGGCCTTTGCATGGATGTGAAGATTTGTCTGTTCCTCTCTGTCTCTCCATGGTTAAAAGCATCCAGGCTTCTCAAATATATTCTTGGGCCTGGGTTTTTGAGACAAGAAAGCCCTAACACCCTCTGGGATCCAGTGAGGAAAATGGTATTTAGTTCCTCAGTGAAAGAGCTTTGCTGTGTCTTTCAGAACTTAGGTACTCTCATTTTGCTACTCCTATCTTGAGAGACCCTAAAGACTTTAGAATATCTGCCCAGTGTCATGGTGGACTTAGCCCACCCACACTGCATCTATTCCCACAAGCAGGTGATCAACTCTACAAACCCTGTACATTGTCCCATTTGGAGCAAAGAGAAGAGCTGTGGACCAAGGAGAGAGGAGTTGTCTCAGACACCTGTCCAGGTGAGTGCCAGATGGCTCAGGTGAACACCAGCTCTGGCCAATGAGAGGAAAGTTAGACTGGGAAATTATCAATTAGGGGAACATTTTCAGTGCCCTTGACTCAGAGGGCTATTTGGTAGAGCTCCCTTAATCAATTCCATCTTCTTTTCTCTCTCCCTTTCCTTTTAATTTCTTACATTTTACTCTGATTTCATAGAAATATTTGTCCTACTTCCTCATTATCCTTAACATTTCTGTATGTGTATTTTATCTACTTTCTTTCCACTGTACATTCTTGCAATTATTTTTCCTTCATGTTAGTCACAATCTTCATAGAAACGTTTCTGAGTAAATTTCCTGCTGTTTTCATGTGTTGTTCCTATAATTACATAACTCTTCACATAGCCACATGCCTTAAAATTTCCTTCATTTTTTGATAATTCCTGCACTTTGAAATTTCTTCCCATATTTAGGATCAGCATTTGAAAAGAAATAATCCACATGTGCTTGTGTACTTTTTTGTTCACCTTGATCTCACAGTTTCTTTCTCTGTGTCCTTAATTTTTTCCTCCTAATTCATCCCAGACCCACAACTTCAACTCAGAGAGTCAATTCCTAGTGAAGATATTTTTGTGGAGATTCCATCTTTTGGCATGAAAATGGTAAGATGCACCACGGATTATTCTGGTCTTCTGTGGTAGAAACCATATGGGGTTGCTGTAGGTTAGAAAAGCAGCATAATGGCTGAGAGAGAATTGAGACAAGTGTTTCCCACCCAGGAGAAAGAAATTTCTTGGGAGAGAGTCTGTGAATGTCATAAATTGGCAGAAAACTAAATGTAGATCAAGTATTGTGTTTTCATAGAGTGCTCACAAGTAACCATTTTCACAAAAGTGACACCGATACAGAGTATTTAAAACTTAATTTAGCCTTAAGCAATTTAGAAAAACTCTGCTTCTAAAAAGTCCTATGAAAAGATGGCTCTGTCAGATCAGAGCATCCACCCTGATCTGTTTCAGGGAACTATGGTAGAATGGTACAAACTCACTAAAATCATAAAAGTGGTAGATATAGAAATGAATGTCTCTAATATTCATTTCACATGGGGAGGAATATCTGTGCATGCAATAAAGTCTTTGGTCTTCACATTTTCCTTAATGAGGTTGATGGGTGCAACCTCAGCCTGGATAAAACTCTATAAATATAATGAAGTTGAGAAATGTTTTAACAGAATTGAACCACTTTTCCAGTACCAGAGACTTCATGCTGGAGAGTCCCCCTATGAATGTCAACAGAGTGGAAATTCCTTTTTCCAGAGAGCTCACCAAATTGTGCCAGAGAAAATCCATAGTGGGGATAAAATCTATGCATGTAACAAATGTGAAAAGTCATTCAGATATAGCTCTGACCTCATCAGGCATGAGAAGACTCATTCTACAGAGAAGTGTTTTGAATGTCAGGAATGTGGACAAGCCTTCAAGTATTCCTCCAATCTGCGGCGACACTTGAGAACTCATACTGGAGAGAAGCCCTTTGAATGCAGCCAGTGTGGCAAAACCTTCACAAGGAACTTTAACTTGATTTTGCACCAGAGAAACCACACAGGAGAGAGGCCCTATGAATGTAAAGATTGTGGGAAGGCATTTAATCAGCCGTCATCCCTTAGGAGCCATGTGAGAACTCACACAGGAGAGAAGCCCTTTGAATGTGGCCAGTGTGGAAAAGCCTTCAGAGAACACTCATCGCTGAAGACCCATCTGCGTACCCACACCAGAGAGAAACCATACAAATGCAACCAGTGTGGCAAGCCTTTCCGGACAAGCACTCACCTGAATGTGCACAAGAGGATACACACAGGGGAGAAATTGTATGAGTGTGGGACTTGTGGTCAGGTCTTGAGTCGTCTCTCAACTCTAAAGAGTCACATGCGAACTCACACTGGGGAGAAGCCATATGTGTGCCAGGAATGTGAGCGAGCCTTCAGCGAGCCCTCCTCCCTGAGGAAGCATGCAAGGACTCACAGTGGCCAGAAGCCCTACACATGCCAGGAATGTGGGCGAGCATTTGGTCAGTCTTCACACCTCCTCGTGCATGTGAGAACACACACTGCAGGGAGACCTTATCAATGTAATGAGTGTGAAAAAGCCTTCAGACACAGCTCTTCACTCACTGTGCATAAAAGGACCCACATAGGGGGAGAGAACATTAGGAATGGCAGACTGCCTTTATCCATATCTCATTCCTATGTTGGGCCCCTTGATAACTAACTTCCAGTTTGTAGAAGTATAAACATTTGGGGCTATTACTGTTCCTCATAATACTCCTTTAGCAGCATCCCATGTTTTGATGTATAATGTTTTCATTGTGGCTTAATGTTAAGTATTGTCTTAACTCATTATCATTTATTCTTTGATCCATGTGTTATTTGGAATTAAATTTTTCAATATAGTATGTGGATATATTTTCAGAGATGTATAATGACTTATAGTGAAAGGCATACATTTTAAGTATACCATTGGCTGACTTTGACAGATGTATACTTATATGCAATGAACACCTCACTCCAGATGTAGAATGTTTCTGTCATTCTGGAAGGGTCCTGTATGTTATATAAATGGTATATATATGCCGTTTTTCAGTTGCATTTCTGTTTTTGGTTTCTATATGGTGAGTTGAGTCTATGTCTTTGTGTTATAATATCTTAGGTATTTGATGAGATTTACTGTTAGGTCTGGTGTGGCTTATCCTGCTAGTTGGAGATCCACATTGCTCCTTCTCCCTTAGAAATGAACCTGGATTTTTTGTTCAGGTTGGTGTTATGGACTGTTAAAAAAATCTCTGTCTCTCAACCCATCTAGTAAGCAAGGGCAGGAGGCCATGTCCCCCAGTCCTGCTGGCAAGCATTAGTATGGGAAGTCACTGGATCTGCCTCCAGGGAAAGATTTTGCACAGAAATGGTTTCATTTAGCAAGATCTCTTCTTGTCTTTTGGACAAGCAGACATGATGTCCAGAGCCAGAGGAGCCATCCTGTGCCTATGAGGGTAAAAGCCACAGGCTAAGAAGAGAGTGGCCGGAAATCACAACCATCCTGTTTCCCTAATCTAAAAGACAGTTAGAATATATCTGCAGAGTTGGTGTCTCTGTGGATCTACACCAGCCTTAGACTATTTATTTCTGGATATCCCATTACATTAAAAAAGTACTCTTCTTCCTTTTACTAGACATTGCTTTTATTTTTTTTTCAGGGGTTGGGTTTATTTCAGTTGAGTGCAATCCCTGATGCATTTAGCATATGCCAATTTTAAATAAATGCCCCGTGGGTGGTTGAAATAAGTGTATGGCATTCTACCTATGTCTACCAGGTCAAGCACATTGTTTGTGTTTAGAAACTATCTACACATTTATAATGATAGATCTCTGATCTATCCTTTATTGAAACATTAAACTTTCCCATCATGACTATGGATTGTCAAATGAGATTTTGACATTTGATAAATTTCCAGCCAATTATTACTTTTCTTTTTATAAAATGACCATATTGATCCCTAATGATGAACAGTCAACTATTAATGATAATGATAGCAAATACCTATGTAGAGCTTACTGTTAACAGATAGTGACCACTGCCTGAAGCTTTGCATCTTTTAATTTAGTCCTCACAGTGGCACTTAGCTGTAGATACTGTTATCATCCCCGATTCACAGACGAGGAAGCTGAAGCCCATGAGTTAAGGTGAGTTACTCAAGGTCACTCACTCTATTCCACAGTCCCAGACATGGGGGACTTCTCTCCATGTTTACTTGTTCCCATAGGGTTCTTGTGTTTTTTAAAGTTCTTTTAGTTGAAGTATAACTTATATAGAAGTTCATAAACCTCAGGATATGCCTTGATGTATTTTATTATATACAGTATATGTCTATATCCACCACCACCCACTTCAAAATATAAAATATTTTATCATGCCAGAAGTTCCCTTTGGGTCTACCCCATCCCCAGAGTCCCCAGAGGTTATTGCTATTCTGACTCTTATCACCATAGATTTATTTTTCCTGTTCATGGAAAAGGAGCCATCTGCAGCCCCCTGGTGCCTGTTTTTTCACTTATTAGAGTATCTTTGAGATTTATCTATGTCACATTATCAATAGTTCATTCTTTTTCATTGCCATGTAATATTCCATTGTCTGACTATACTGCAATTGAAATATTCCATTCTTCTGTCGATGGACATTTGAGTTTCATTCATGTTGTTGGAAATGTTTCTTTTTTTTTTTTATTGTTGGGGATTCATTGAGGGTACAAGAAACCAGGTGACACTGATTGCATTTATTAGGTAAAGTCCCTTTTACAATCGTGTCTTGCAGGATTTCTATTTTTTAAGGCCGAATAATAGTCTGTTGTGTATATATACCATATTTTCTTTATCCATTCATCCATTGATGGACACTTAGGTTAATTCTGTATCTTGGTGGTTGTGAATAATGCTGTATGTTTTGCTGTTATGAGTAAAGCTTCTGTGAATGTCCTTGCACAAGTTTTTACTTAGGACATAATCTATTCCTTTCTCTTGAGTATAAACATAGGAGTGGAATTACTGGACCTTTGGGGAGGCATATCTTTAGCTTTAGTAGATATTACCAAACAGTTTTCCAATGTGGTTGAAACAATTTATACATCAGTTATCAATGAATGAAAGTTTCTTTTGCTTCACATCTTTAGCAATGCATAGTACTGTCAGTCAACTTAATTTTAGCTGTATTAGCATGTAGGTCGTGGTTTCTCAGGTTCTAATTTGCACATTCTTGCTGAGTAATGATGTGGTGGTAGATGGTTGCCACAATAGTTTCTTCCATCCTTCTGTATACATCTCTTTTCCATGTGACTTTGTAGCTCCTCTCAAGAGGTGGAGTTTATTCCTCCACCCCTTAAATATGATCTTGATCATGTGACTTTCTTTAGCCAGTGTAACATTAATGAATATAACAAAAGCAGAGGCTACAAAACATATACTGTATTTTGTCATCTTTTATCTGTGGTTAGACTCTTGAGAGAAAGGTGTGAAGATGCCTGGGCCAGCCTCTTCTAGGATGAGAGACCACAGGCAGAGAGGAGCCCATTGGTGGCTGGTATCAAGTGCCAAACGTGCGAGTGAGGTCCTCTTCGACCATCCAGCTCCTGGCATGGAACCAGATACCTGAAGCTGCATGACTGACATTATCAGAACTACTAGCTGAGTTCAGCTCAAATTTCTGTCTCAGAATTATAAGCAAATAAAGTAGCTGTCAGGCAGCAAACAGAAGCAGCAGCAATGGGATACTACTGTGGAAATCTTTTAAAAATTTATTTTCACTATTTTAAAATTACTTAAATGTAAATTAATTGTCTATATTTATCATATATATGATGTGAAGTATGTATGTACCATGAAATAATTGAATCAGCTTTAAGAATTAACATACACGGCCCTACCGCCTGCGCGTTTCGCCAGCTCGGTCCCTTCCCCCACGTTTTTCGGGTGGGGGAGGGGGCACGTCTCGGCAAGTCACGATGATGGCGGCTACCATCCTGTGGTGAGCTAGCGGATTCTCTGCTTGCCTCGCAACGTCGCTCGCGCCTTCTGCAGATTCAGTGGCCGGTGCCCGGCGCAGGAAGAAGCACGGCGGCCCGAGCTCGCGGGGAAGGCCTCAGTCGCGGAGAAAGCGGCGCGGCCCGGGGCCCAGGCTGGTGGACAGGCCGCACCGCTGGGCGAATGTGACAAGCCCCTCTCCCCCCACCGCCTTCCTCCCCAGAGCGCGAGGAGCGCGGGCGACCCCGGCGCAGGCCCGGCAGCGGAGGTGCGCGGCGACACCATGCAGGTCACGCTGAAGACCCTCCAGCAGCAGACCTTCAAGATAGACATCGACCCAGAGGAGACGTTGAAAGCACTGAAAGAGAAGATTGAATCTGAAAAGGGGAAAGATGCCTTTCCGGTAGCAGGTCAAAAATTAATTTATGCAGGCAAAATCCTCAATGATGATCCTGCTCTGAAAGAATATAAAATTGATGAGAAAAACTTTGTGGTGGTTATGGTGACAAAACCCAAAGCAGTATCAACACCAGCACCAGCTGTAACTCAGCAATCAAATCCTGTCACCACCACACCAGTAACTTCCTCCACAGCAACAACTGTGGCTCAGGCCCCAACCCCTGCCCCGGCTCCTGCTTCTACGCCTGCATCCATTACTCCAGCATCAACAACAACCTCTGCCGAGCCTGCACCTGCTAGTGCAACTAAACAAGAGAAACCTGCAGAAAAGCCAGCAGAGACACCAGTGGCTACCAGCCCAACACCAACTGATAGTACTTCAGGAGATTCCTCTCGGTCGAACCTTTTTGAAGATGCAACAAGTGCACTTGTGACAGGTCAGTCTTATGAGAACATGGTAACTGAGATCATGTCAATGGGTTATGAACGAGAGCAAGTAATTGCAGCCCTGAGAGCCAGTTTCAACAACCCTGACAGAGCAGTGGAATATCTTCTAATGGGAATCCCTGGAGATAGAGAAAGTCAGGCTGTGGTTGACCCCCCTCAGGCGGCTGGCACTGGGACTCCTCAGTCTTCAGCAGTGGCGGTGGCGGCAGCAACTACCACAGCAACAACTACAACAACAAGTTCTGGAGGACATCCTCCTGAATTTTTGCGGAATCAGCCTCAATTTCAACAGATGAGACAAATTATTCAACAAAATCCTTCCCTGCTTCCAGCATTGCTACAACAGATAGGCAGAGAGAATCCTCAGTTACTGCAGCAAATTAGCCAACACCAGGAGCATTTTATTCAGAGGTTAAATGAACCAGTTCAAGAAGCTGGGGGTCAGGGAGGAGGAGGAGGAGGCGGAGGAGGAGGAGGAGGAGGAGGACGAGGAGGAGGTGGTGGAGGAGGAGGAGGCGGCAATGGATCAATGTCAGAACATGGAAGCGGACATATGAACTACGTACAAGTTAAGCATCAGGAGAAAGAAGCTATAGAAAGGTTAAGGCATTAGGATTTCCTGAAGGACTTGTGATACAAGCATATTTTGCTTGTGAGAAGAATGAGAATTTGGCTGCCAATTTTCTTCTACAGCAGAACTTTGATGAAGATTAAAAGGGACTTTTTTCTATCTCACACATCAC